>JAPYYS010000082.1:0-167161 GCA_030522525.1 Campopleginae sp. 14b
GGCGATCGTGTTTTTTTTTACCAATGCAAGAATCTTGATCTTTCTGCATCGAAATCGATGCGGAATGTACGTACTTTCGACCGAGGTATAAAGAAAAAACATTTCACAGTCACATAGCTTCCTCTATGAGAAAGCGAAAATGAAAAATAAAATATTTATTAAATAGGCATTGTTGGAGTCAGCCTAGAGGTGAATGTGAGTAATGCAGGCATGAAAGTTCACCTTACAAATTATCTCGAGTGCACGCACATACATTGGTATTAAGTTAATATCCAAACAAGAAGAAAGTTTGAGTCAACTCCCGAAAGCGTCTTAGGTTGTATCTCTCACTTGCCAAGCTCCAGAAAAGGGATAAAAAAGAAAAAACGGTTTGAGTTTCCAGGTCGCGTGAACTCTGGCAAAATCACGACGAAAGGGGCTCGTCTCATTGCCTAGCAAATATTTAGTGAGCTCTCGTCACGCGGATATACATGTCCGATTGCTTGAATACACAAGGGCGTACTAAGCGTAATTAGCCGTGTTGTATCGTTCTGGATACGCCATTCCGAGTTTTAACAGCTAATGGTACAATAATATGCCTATAGCTTTGCATACACTATCTGCGCGTGTAGGCCACTACGATATGGATAAAAATGAAGGAAATAAAGATATCAAGAGGAGACCCCATCATCAGCTCGTAACTCGGCACTTTTAAGGGCGCGTAAAAAAAAGATAATTAAATAAAAATACTGTTGTTGGACTATCGTATCATTGATGACAGAGACCAGAGTTTAAAGGTGATGGATGCCCTTCGCTGTATCTTTCGATTTTTATCACATACCTATTACAGCTTAACATCACGTGCGAGATTCTCGACAACTATGTATATGTATCCACACTGCTCTTGTGTTTTCCCATATTAACAACAGGGCCTAACCCACTTGGTTTATATACTATATAGTTTGGGTCACACCCATAATAATTGAGGGTCTTTCTTTCATTTAAATACACACAACGTTCTGTATGAATCAAACTTTACCACAAACGTCCAATTCTTTCTTTTTCATAAAGGAAGCTATGTAAACGGTGAACATTTTTTCCCCCTGTCTTCAATCTCAATGTAACAGATTATCATCGGATTAAGGAAAAAATGGGATCGAAATTTGCATCGTCGGAATGCAACGAAATTGTGTTTTTTATATTTATAAATGCGGAATGTAACTGCGATTATAAAACCATCGATTTCCGTGACCAAAAAACGTATATCGGCTCGAAAAATTTGCATCATTTTGAAATGAAACAAAACATCAATAAAAATAAATACTTTTCGTTGGATTTCAACGTTACGGACTTCAGCTTCATAGGAAAATTGTCCGGATGAAAAAATGACATTTTCGGAAACAGACAAATATTACAAAGAAAGGTGGGGAATATTTTTCAATTCACATCGAATATTTACTGTTTACGAATTTTTCTGAATAATGAAACAAATTTTTTTGTGGCTTTTAGCGATTTGAATAGTTTTTGGTATCAAATTTTCATATCATGGTCACGAAAGCTCGATTTTATAAAGAGAACTACTTGAAAGGCTCCGATTGTTTTGATGAGAGAAAACTTACCAACAACTTCGAGGAAGCCGGTGTTGCTGGACATAGGATCAGTGTTAACCTGGCACATGTACCATCCCCGATCCTCGACTCGAGTCTCTTTTATGTGAAGTGACCACGTACGATGACCGCTGTGGGTGACCGCGATACGGTGATTTTTCGTGATGACGTGAGTCGCTATCGTTAGGATGGTCTGCGTGTCAACCCGCAGCCATGCCACCTGCAAAAGTGACCAGACGGACATTTTTCACACGTATAGAGAGGACATGGAAGCGCCACCTATAGATAGCATCAGATATACGAAGCGTTTTATACGAGGGAATGAGGAGAGACAGATTTTCCTGTCAGTCAACATGGTTCACGCATTACCGTCGCATAAAACTGACGGAAGCTTGGATTTTTCTCGTCTCTTATGAGCGACCATTTCTACGACGAATAAAAGATAATTCCAGTTGTCAACGTCAACATGCACACGATGCTCATGACGTATGTATTAAAGAGCACAAGAAACCAAGAGGAACAAAATGTCTCCATTCAGTACAGAGTTGCTCAAATCCTCCGAGACATTATTCCATGTTTTTCTTATTTTTATATAGTCCCAGAGAAATAACGAGGCTGCTGCTGTGTATATAGTTCGCGATGAATTTCTGGTCTTGATAATTTTTTATTACGAACAAGAAGAAACCAAGAACGTCAAGAAAAGGAGGAGAAAACAAATTTTTCATGGAATATTCAGTCAAAAAAAAACATAACCTTCGTTTTAACTCCATTGGTTGAAAAGTGAAAAGCAAGTGACATGTACGTCCAACCGTTATAACGAGCGTTTGTTGTACCGGATGATGTAGCGACGAGTCAAGACATTCCGTCACAAACAATAATGAATAAAAGCTCGACGTTTTTAAGCTTTCCACAGAAATAATCTGTCGCTGAAATGGAAAAGCATTATTAAATACATGTTAGAGGTTCCCGTTTCCTCCACAATTTGCTGGACCTGCCAAGAAGATATTCAGCCAAGTTCTGCCTAGCATTTGCACATTGTTCAAAAGAGCGACGATCGTTCTTGATCTTTTGATGAAAGGCCAGAAAAGAGACAACTTCTCTTGGATATGTAAGACCCCGGGTGAAAAAGTTGGGGAGGCGGCAGTTCAGGGAACAAGAATGGTCTTAGGAACGAGGATATCGTATTGAGTCCCGAAGAAAAGCCATTTCTGTTAGCACGCATATTCTTCCGAAGCTTCGACATTGTCCACCCTTTCGAATCGATGATGCGCTCAACGCTTTCATATATGAAGGCCCGCATATATGAGAGCACAACGTCAAAAGGGCATAAACCCACGATTCATACTTATTTCACACTTAATACCGAGCCAACGTCTCACATGTCGTTCCAGTCACGCCACCATAATAAAATATTCTCGCTCTGGTAAATAAAAACGCTACAATTTTTGCACGAAATTCAATCCTTTTCACAGAAATGGAATGCTTCCAATTTCGAGACTAATGATCGTTTCCATTTTATGAAGAATGATTTTCCAAGTACCAACGTCTTAAAAATTCAGCGAGTTTTCACGATCCCCTCCCAACACTAATTATCCCCACTCCAGCGTTCCCCCAGCGACTCATTTGTAATGCACTACCGTATCGCATCCGCACGAGGACCCAGGGAAACTGTAGAAAACCTTGGTCGATACATGCGTCTCCATTTTCACTGAGTTTCAGTTGGTCAACGCCATTCGAAACTCATTGAAAACTGCCTCCCCTGCTCAGCGTTTGATACGCCAGTCTGTGCATGGCTGAGCGGTCACCTAACCAAGTACTGACCTCAGCCTTTGCTGCTTAACTCGAGTGATCGTCGGAGACACGCACCGACCACATTTTTATGCAAGAATTGATGGAGCTTACAAAGAGTCATAATGCCCTGTTGGGTAAAATGAGATTCTGAGTATTGAGCGGTTGACCCACTTGAAATTGTGGATTTTGAACAAAATGGGAATTCTTCGAATAATCCAAGGTAAAAGTATGATTCCTGCAACCGTGGGCGCCATTTGTCTCGCGGCTTATCAAGTATTCGAGAGGATTGTTGTCAGAAAACGAAACTTGCGATTCCATTTTTCTCGAGAAATCAGCGAGCATAGAAGGGCCCTAAGTGAAGACAATCTTCAATGCTGCAACAGAAGTTTGTCAAAAAATATAACGAGCGGTAGAGAAAAGCAGGAGAAATGGAAGAAAACGAAGGGATTACGATGTAGGTGGTATTGAAAGGTTCAAAAACAAGTGAATTAACAGCTGGAGAACGAGAGCAAACGTGTGAAAGTGAGAAATAAAATAAGAGAGAAAGCCAGTGTAGGGGCAGACGGGAATTGGCTATACAGCATGACGGAAAAAATGGAACACGGTGACGTGAAATAAAAAAGGATGTTGCTAAATTGTGGTATCGCCGAGATAATGGATTTTCCAATTATACAATGTATTTTCAATGAAAGGAACATCTGTGTAATGTCATGAGATTTTACTCGCTCGTTCGTAAAGACGTGGCTCCCCAGAGCACGCAAAAGTTATTTTTGCGGAGTAGATTGAATTTGAGGCACTTTTCAAGGTCTCGGGTAGAAAATTCATGGACCATCGGATGCACCACCCGCAGCATACACCTGTTAAATGCTATTGCATTTTTTATAAACCGACGCGTTTTTTAATGACGACCAGTTTAAATTTGAACGTAGAGGGCACAGACCCGATCTCTAATAATTATAGACGCCCGGCGCAACTTGACACGTCTGTTCCAACTTTTCTTTTTAACATAATATAACGAAAATATATTTTTACAGAATTTTAATTTTGCCATACAGCATCCTGACGCGGTCTGGCAATATGGGAGAATGGATAAACGGAGCGCACTCATCAGCGCTCCGGACTCAGAACTCGCAGGTTCCGTGATCGACTCCCACTCGGGTCATTTTTTATTCGCTCATCATTAGTGGACCGTGCCTCGTCACAATCTGGACACCATAGAGTTCCGTTAGGTCGCTTTTCCATGTTGCAAAGTAACTTTGCTCGGTAAATTGGAAAAAAAAATAGAGCCCCATAGTTGGAGAATTAATGATGTAGGATTTAGAAAGTTCATTTTAGTTTAGCGTAAGGAATTGGTTGAGGCACATGTAGTAAATTCCGCATTGCCTTATACAGTGAGCTCCAATGGTCTGAGAGTAGCCAGTGATAAGCTGTATATAATGGTGGAGAAGAGGGTTCTCAGTGAAACGGTTATCATTGCGTTGAGGAGGGGGCTTAGCGTCTGTTGAAAAACGGTATCATTCTGCGTCGAGAGTGAGCCAGTAGAAAGTAATGAGTAGATGAGAGAGGATGTACGCGTGAATTGTATGGAGGGGTATGAGTAAAGGGTTATGCAGACATGAGGGAGCTCTCGTCTCTGTCGTGTGTCTCTCTCTGGTTGTCTCTTTCGTTCTCGGTAGTGGTGGGTTTAGGAAAGCGGAGGAGAACACGATGAAACGCATTGCCGGAGCTTATGGGTTGACACGCGAGGAGACTCTAGCCTGCTGCTTGTGCTTTCGGTTCGCCGTCATCGTCGACTTGGTCTCGGCAGCAGTCGTCGCGGTGCCTCTCTCCCTTTGTGGCGCACCGGTGAATTGCGCCGAGTAATTATTCAGTCTGTGCCGAACCTAGTCCAACCGTTCCCGTTTACAAATGATTCCATTCCAAAGTGTATACGATAGAAGGAGCCCGGAGGTGAACAAAAAGATATAAACAGCGTATGAGAGGGAGGGAGAGAGAAGGAAGCCTTTGGCTTGCATATGTACGAAATAGTCGTAGACGAAAAAATAGTCGACGCATTCTGGTACACTTGTAGGAATATATTTACCGGAACCCTCTGTTTTCCCCCCTCCTCTTACTCTTTTACTCATTTTTTCTTCTCTGGCTCCCTCGCTCCCTCTGTCTCGTGTCGCCACCTGGATTATTTCTCCCACTTTTCTCCTTCTGGTTACTTCGCGATCTGCTCTCCTTTTGGCATTTCCCATCTACCTTTATAAACGCGCATGTATAAACATATTTGAAAATACAGCGTCGGGAATGTTGTCGAGGAAAAAGCTTCTGGATGACAATAGGAAAACCTCTCGCGAAAATGAGGGAAACGAATTGCCTCGACGGACACGCGACGTAAAAGCAACTGTACCGGTGCTCGAGTTATGCGTGGAGAAGGACAATTACATACCCTGGTACACAGTACTTAAGTACCGCAACGAATAGACTATTGTGTAAAGAAACGGACAATTCCGGAAGTATGACAAGGACAATGAAAAACAGAAAAGCTTGGAATCTTTTTGGAAAAACGGTCGAAAAAAAACGAAGAGTCCCACTTTTCATACACGATGAAATCTCTTGAACAACGTGGTTTTTAGTACAAAAAGGAAAACACAAGCAAACAAGAAATATATCAACACATAATTTCCCTTTACAATTCTCGATGCAGATCCGCGGCTATTCGTGGAATTGAATTCAGTTGGAAAATATAGTTGGGCGACTTTTTTAAGGCGAAAATATTTCGTAGTGATAACCGCAACTTACTATTTCAATCTCAATACGTTCATAATAGGGATGAAGAGACTTGAGGGACTCGGTGAATGTATGCCATGATAATATAATAGAAACGACACACAGTCGAATAATATATCACGCACGTTGTTGACTTGATAATTAACCGCTTATTAATGGCTTATTAATCGTGCTAAATTACGATTCCGGTGATAAATAATTGGGATTAATAATTTTCGGTGAAACACGCTAGGTCGTTTCGAGCAGGAATCTAACAAGCCATACTCATTAAGCCCTATGGCAATAGCTTGCACGATTTGTTCAAGCTTTCTCTATAGATGTTTACATGCTCCGCAAAATTAGTATTTCATTACAGCAGCGACCACGTATGATTTCGTTACAGTCGTAAAATCCTCTACCCTCGTAAATTCTACTGTTCCGAGACCCTTTATGGACTCTATTTTTAAAAAAACTCACTATTGTGTCATTAAGCGGCCGCTGTCGGAGGAAAAAATAGAGACTTAATCGTTTGACCCAGTCGCGGATAATCGTCGGTATATTTAATTTACACTATACGATAATTGGCTAAAGATGGGGACAATGAAAAGAGCGATCCTGGGCATAGAAAAATCTGATTGTTGTGAAGCTCAAATACCAGCAATTAGTTGATATTTCGTTCGAAATTTTTCCGGTCCGAGTTAGTACAGATGTTCGTAGTAAAGTGATCGTCGTTGAAAATGAAAGTTCCCATCGTTTTCCGACGCTATTTATGCATACCTTTTAGGAATTGACTTTAGTCGTTATGTTAAGAAATTTGTAAGCAATTGGTACTGTGAGGAAAAGCTTCCCGCTGGTTTGGAAGGATTAGTAACAGTAATGGAATTTTCCATTCACTCCCTGTTCGGGTTTTTATATTTTTTGGTTTCTTTCACAAATTTGTATGATTCCACAATTTTAATTCCACATTTGAACTCGAACCACATGGAGTACAGTTTTTGAAAACACTTAGAAAAATTCCACTGGTGTCGGCGGGAATCAAAGCCTTAAAAGATGCTTGGAAATGGAAATGAATAATGCATTTGGATCAGAGGGTAGTTTGGTCGAGGTTTAAACTAGAGAAATGGTAGAGACCAGGATGGAGTGAAAGTCTGAACTTATTGGGTGTGTCTATGGCAAGACATAATTTCCATTAAAATTTGTCCTGCTTTGGGGGGAAGGGGGGGGGGGGAAACTTTGCATCAAGATTGTGGTGAAACTTTGACGTGATTCGCCGATCGTCGAGAGGCTGTCGTACTCTTAATTGAACTGGCAACTTCGTCAACCAATGCACTCACGCGGAGGGTTCCTATTAGGGTGAGAGCTAATAGGCGAGAAACCCGTATATCGTATTCCATGGATTCCGCCGGGGTCTGTTATATCGCTAATTGAATCAGACGAAAATCGAACATTGCGTTGTATCTACAAGGACAAGAGAAAGTCATGGAAGGAAAGAGAGGTCGAGGAAAATTTGTGTACATGGAAATAGAAGTAGTAAATGCAATAATTTGTATATATTTGGAGTCTCAGAGAGAGGATTGCAGAATGAGATAGCATTTCAGTAATGATCACAAGGCAAAATTTCAGCTTCAAGAGTATAATTGGCCACCATGGAGATGTAGGAATAGCAGTCAGTCCTAGCCTTGGTGGAATAGTCTAAGCTCTGCAGCCCGCTGGATCGTAAGTACCAAGT
Organism: Campopleginae sp. 14b; assembly: GCA_030522525.1. Lineage (NCBI taxonomy): Eukaryota > Metazoa > Arthropoda > Insecta > Hymenoptera > Ichneumonidae > Campopleginae sp. 14b. The sequence continues at coordinate 7,861 of JAPYYS010000082.1, forward strand.
CTTGGTATTAATTATGATAATTGTCTTGATTAGAGGAGCCTATATACGTAGGAATACACATGTAGCTCGAGTGGCGAGTGAGCGGGTGCTGTACAATATTAGCATAGCTCACGTGATACGCAGTAGAGGGAGAGACATTTAAGGAGGAGAGAAACGCACGATGGGTTAACCGATGTTTAGATCGATAGAAAGGAGCGACTGAGGTCGTGGGTTAATTCGGTGCGTTATCGAGCAACCTGCAGTAATTCATCCAACTACGCTTTGAACAACGGAAAATCGAAGAGACACATTCGGATTATTCGGTAAAGAATTGGGTCGTTATATTTTTTTCGTATTTTAAGGGGGAATGACGAAATTGAGACGGTGTTTGTTCGAGCTGCTGTGGAAAGGGTTGAGGTGTGAAAGATTCAACCTGAGAGGACATATCTTTTTACGATGCACCAAACTCCGCAGTGTCTCGTTCTTCAGCATCTTTCAATCTAGCTTCCTTCAATATAGACAATCACACCTATGTGTGTATATATGATCACATTACGCTCGTTGTACAGTGGGACACGATCCAAGGGAGCTTCGGTGCACTTGAGAAGGGTTGAGGGCAAAGCTGTTATCGCCGTGGGTGATTCGGAGTTTGGCCTGAGTGCTACAAGCCACACCAGAGGTAATTACCCGGAACAATGTAATCCCCATAATTATTGTCCTGCGGATTTACCCCCTCTCTCAATCTTGGAATCAATATATATGTAGATATCAAAGCAACCCGTATATATATCGTAAACATTTACGTCGATTTTACCTAACTCCAACTTACATGAATTCGCGTTGCTCGCCTAGTGAAGTTTTTAATGGCGAAGGCTTAACGGATAAGCCCGTGATAGCGTTGAAGGTCTAGCTGACCCAATCCTTCCAACCTAATGTACATGCATACACAAAGGATGTCCTTAAAGTCACGCTTAAGCTGCCAAGAATTTCTGCATTTCTTCAATTTTTCCAAAAAAACTGCTCACGAGATTCCCCCAGCAACGGCAACTGTTAACTAAGCCTTCTTCATTGAAAAGTGATATTTATAGCACAGATCCCGGAACACCGATCAGTTATTAACATTAACCCTTAGTGGCTAACCCTCAGCCAGGCCACGTAGTGACCACATGGGGTGGCCCCAGGTCTAAAAACCTTGTTGTACAAGACATATAGGTGTTTCGAAACTACTGACCAATTGTTTCATATCTGTTGAGAAGCTCTTCAACATCGCTAATGACTTTTATCGATCAGTTTATGGATGGCGTTTCAAAACCTGGTCAAAACTATTTAGGGTTAAATTTTTTGGATTGTATGCACAACATATACTACTACCATAAAAAAATTACAGTATCCGCCGATTATTGCGAAAGTATATTTAAAAAAAAAGATCCGTGCTGAGCAACGGTTGAGGCCACACTGGAGTAACTGTTACCCCACGCCGGGGAAACGAACGCTCAAAACGCCGCTACACGATTTTTCGGCTTCCTATGTCATTACATAGGAAGCCGAAAAAGCGTCGCATCTCACATTTGTCTACTACCAGCAGACATCGTTACCTGTATCTATTTCAAAGGCTTTAGACCTCCAATTTCACTTTTTCTGAGCTTGGGGTAACTACTTTCCACGTGTGACCGCTAAGGGTAAGTGAAAATTGATCTCGTTTTAGGGATTTCTCCACCTTTCGTGTTCTACGCTTGCATCATTCAGAATCGAGCACACTCAATCCCTCTGCGCGTCCCTGTACATGAGAACACGCATACGAACCTGAATGGATAATCGATCAGCCTGATCGCTCTACCGGCCTACCGCAATTCAAACAAGAGTAACAACATCAGCCACAGCTCCAATCATCCACTCGATGAATCGAGTGAGCGGCGCGGGACATAGACACCTTATAAACACGCAAGTTCACGAGGACTTTGGTGATGTCCTCGTTAGTTTGCTCATTACTGCAACTGCTCATAGTGTCGTTAAATATATGTAGCCCTGGGAGGGAACAATTGGAAAAACGTTCGAGGAATGTCATGTATATTTGCTCCATATATAGGATGACCTTTTATACATCGATAAACGATCACTAACGTCACAATGTCCACTGTGGAAATGACTACTCCCGTGTTGATTCTACACTAACTATAGCACTGGGCAATCCGCAACATATACTATTCGCTGCTTCCACAAGAACTCAAATGCACCGGAGCTCCGATATATCGACGGGGTTGGTGACTAGTGTGGTTTTCATTGATCTCTTCGTGAAATTGATATTTGGATACTTCATTAAACCTCCAGAGAGTTCGAAACTATGCCACCGCAGTTGATAATGAAAAACATAGTTGACTTGATTCATTTTTCACTCTGCTACTTGGGCCATGAGAATTTATTCATTAGCGAGGACCTGCAATCTTATTAATTGACCTGTACCCTTCTCTATATTGTGAACTCCAATTTTTCTTATCGTTGAAGATTCTTCAGTGTTACAAAATTCTAAGCACAGACTCAAATCTGCTGTGGGGCTAAACGAAATTTTATAGACATGGCAGTCGTGATTGATAGCAATGTTCGCCATGCGTAACTTCAGTCATGCTCGTTCAACTTGGAAATCCGTGGAAATGATACACGTGGGTGACAGTCATAGTTAGAGTTTCGTGCATGTTGAGGGGTAGTCATGGTGGTGAGAGGGTCGAACCTCTTTTGTTTATTCGACACGCACCAAGGAAAGTTCACAAAGAGAGAGAAAATTCGAAACACAATTGTGGGCGAGAATCATGGTGAATGTCGTAATTTTTCAAAATGCCCACGTGCCGAAATGAATTCTTCAACAATTCCATGAAAGTAAATGACCCGAATAATTTGTCACGCAAATGAAGGAACCCCATGTCTCGGATCCTATGATTGCCAAAAACCTAAAAAAGCCTGTGATGATCTTCATTGTCATTATTTCAGAGAGGTGAGCAATTTGTCTCGTTGATTGAATAGTCGTTGATGTCTTTCCTTTTTAGCCACCAATATGGGAGTAAACAGAAAATCCATACCATCCCCTGCGAAGCAGTCCCCACGCAACACGTATCCTGGACTTAACGCTTCGATATAAAGAACGACTCTGTCAACGTGATCCGTTGTGATTACTTATACTTGCAGGAGAAATATCTGCAGCAACTAATTTGGATGTTTTATTTCCTTGTGTAGTTGCGTCCTAATGAGAATTCTCTTTTTCTGGGTTCTCCGTGGTAGTTAGAGTGATTTACTTTTTTTTCCTTTCATTCTGCCAACCTATATAACTGGCACGTGTTCCGGCTAACCCGAGAAAAAGTCCTCAGGCGCGCTACGTACAGAGGATGTTAAATACAAACCGCCTCCAGCTAATTCAACTAGCGTATAATTTTATACTACCTCTCACTTCCTTCACCAAGTATATTGCAACATGAACCAGTTGCGTTGCAGTGGTCTTACCAAATACAAAATTCAACATACGAACCTGGCAGAACATGGCATATAGAGTACGTAATAACTTCGTTCAGCAACGATAAATGAAAAAACAGTGCTACAAATTCGAGCACTATTGTTAATTATTATTTTGACAAACAGAGCATCCTCTCATATCCTTGGATTGAAAAAGTTTGTAGTTTTCAATTTTTTCGCTATCGGACTTTGCAATGCATTCATTATTATGGAAAAAATTTACGTCACAGCGCTTCTGTCCTCCGTTGGCTTGATGTTTGTTATTTCAGTACCGGAAGTTCAATTAAGGTTACTTACGGTTCCATGATAATCTAATGGAGTGAAATGTTTGCAGAATAATCAAATTTCGCAATTATTCGAGTCGCATGAACCACTGTGTTACTTTTCCATGTAATTAAACATGAGACCGATTTAGCCACCGAAAAAGACTTCCGACGCTTTTACGACCAGGATCCATAAATTCAATCACGGTAGATTGACAGCCCCAAAAATATCTTTCCCAATAGTTCAATGCTGTGTTTCGTTTTCTTGAAAGCCAAAAGGGGTGTGAGGGAAAACGCGATGAAATTTCCTGACAAGTTCAGAAAAACTGTCTCTTGCTTGGTGATCAAGTGTCAACCACTAGAGAATGAAGCGGTCACCCATCCGTGTAATGGCTTCACCCGCAGCACCTAAAAGCTGTGAGAATCTCCAGAACCAAATACCTTTTTGAAATTCTTCCATTTAGCATGCGTGCACAGTTTCGAACAAGCAATCACACGGACTCTGGAAACCGAGGTAGGAAAACTTGAACACTTCTGATGACGCCTTCGCATGGCCCCGGTCAACGCTTCTTGAATCTTATGGCATATTAATACTTTTTCCAGTTTTGTTGTTGGTGTGATACCAGCAATGACACAACGACACATAAGCCATGGACTCGTTGCTATATCTCAATTTATGCAGCTAATCAATTAATTAAGACGAAGTGCATCATTCCGGAAATTGAAAAGAACCTGATGCATACGATATGGCAGTATTTTGGCGGGAGTGAATCGGTGTTTCTGACAGACATGCCGATCTTTGAGAACACGATAAAGTACGAAAAGGAAAGAATGCTGAAGGTAATATATAGAATTCGTAAATAGATGTACATCATGGATTCGTTTCTATGGTTGCTTGTGAAATTCGTTTTCCCTTGTAATAGGAGGCTCATTTTACTTTTTCGTGAGAGGCAATCATTTTATTTCGCAAATGAGAAAACGGCGTTGGTGGATAGAGAGGAATCCAGTTTTTTCTCAGTTGAGACTATTTTTTTGCTTTAGGCTTTAGGGCAAGTGAAGTATTTTTTTTTGTTTTCGTTTTTTTTTTTTTTTCAACTTTCCGACGCAGAAAAACATCCACCCATCGAGTCATAAAGGCAGAAAAGCCAAAAGGAAAGTTTTTTATTTGGCTCGTAGAGCCTACCAGTTTCTCAGAGAGAAAGAGCCAGCAGAAGGGCATCCATACGGTCAAGAAAAAAAAATTAAACTGCCGACTGAAGCACGGAATTAGTTCTCGCCGCGTTTGATATGAATCACGAACCCTTCCATCAAGTACTTCATTAAATCAAATAAAACGTCGAAACATCGGCCGTTTTTTTTAATTTTTAACGTCTGTGCACATCGATTGACATGAGTCTGCACCTCGCAAATGAACTAATTACATAAGTTCCTGTTTTCTATAACTCAACAACTTGCATACTTAATTATGAAATACCTGATGAGGACATGGCAGAGCGAAATATCCTCTTCGAGGTTAATGCGAATGAGCAGAAAAATAAATAAACTAAGAATACGTTGCGGCACTGACTGCTTTTCTATGAGAAGAAAAAACTCTTAATTGCCTTGGGTATATCGTGTTCGTCGCGGTATAAAACGATACCCTTCATTTTTCTCCCTGGAAAGTCGATTCGCGTCGTTTCAATATATTACCGCGACGTAGTATTTTTGTGCAAGGCACATCGCTGGCTATGATAACATAACTAGGGCGCAATGAATGTGTCCCCCACTGTCCAGGAATCGCTATCTCTCTCCTTTCCTCTCTCCAGCATCTGGCAGCCGCCAGATATGGATAAATTATTGTTATATTCTGAATTTCATTTCGTGACCATACGTGAGCGGACGATAGACTCTCGATATGACTTTAGCGTAGTCGTTCCAATGGTCACGCCAGCGCATTTCGAGCCGAATAATCATGTTTTTCCAGAATTACTGATGGTTTTGAAAAGTGTTTTGGTAAACCCTAAGATCTTAGTGCACTTGGGGTGACTCATCAGCCCACGCTGAAAAATCTAGTTGAACACGACGTATGGTTTTTTTGAGACTTTTAACCGATTGTTTCATGTTTGTCGACGACTTCTTCAACATTTCTGATGATTTTTATCGGATAATTTATAAATGGCGTTCTGAAGACTGGGGAAATTTGATAAAATTGTCGAAAATTCAGCAAAAATGCTTTTGTTCAGAAAAACATTCATTACTCCACCATTTTTCGATATTTAGGGCTAAAAATTTAGGATTGTATGCACAACATATACTACTACCATATGAAAATTACTGTATCCACCGATCATTGAAAAAGTATATTGAAAAAAAAAAAAAGATCTGTGCCGAGCAACGGTTGCGGCCACACTGGGGTATCTAGGCACCCCGAACCGAAAAAACAAACGCTCAAAACGCCCCCACGCGTTCTTTCGGTTTCCTATGTCATTGAGTGACATCTCACACTTGTCTACTACCGGCAGATACCGTTACTTGTATCTATTTCAAAGGTCTTAGACCTCTAATTTTACTTTGCCTGAGTCTGGGATAACTAGTTACCCCGTATGGCCGCTGAGGGTTGATTATAGTTACCAATCACGAATTCTCTGTTTTTCTCTTTTTATTCAATCTCCGGACCCGATGAAATTATTCAGTTAGTCATTCTTTGAACTGCAGGTAAATCATGTCAAAGGCATCGTCAAGGATCATGTTGAAATCCCTATGAAACGAGCTCTTGACTATATAAAGTCATAAAATGAAGAACAAAACCAATAGAATGAAAATGCGAAAGTCTTAAATTTTTCAGTGAAAATACGATCGCGAGTAACAATCGGTGAGCACGGTAGCTACAGAGAGTAATTGTTCCGCTAGACATCGACGCATTGAACGAAAATCCTTTTCCATCTTTACGCTTTTGTTACCTTACGTCAAAAAACTCGTCTGCCAAAGCAATGGTAATTATTTTGATCGCCATCAAAGGCACAAGACTGAATGGGAAGCGAACATTATGGATACGTGAACAGAGGCTGGAGGGTAAAATAAAATTAAAAAAAAAGAATTTCATTCGTCCTACTTCTCGTGGTTATCGGAACTCGACGAAACACGCTTTCCAACAAAGATATTTTATTCTCGTTCCAATCGTTTTAATACCGTGATTATTCCTTTCTACACGCTCAACTAACATTGGAAATCGCCATTTAATTCAAATGTTCTCAATCAGACATCGGTTAGTGAAAAAGATTCGCAATGCTGATTACGCTGGAGTATGTTGAGGTTGAATGCCCTCTGAAGTATATGACTTCATTAATTGCGACTGGAACGAATCGTTACGAGTTGGAAATTTTCTCATTACCGAAAATGTTAATTCGTACCGAAATTTTCATGTTAATTCCCCATGGAACCATCGAAATTGATGGAAATCCATTAATTTTTCACACGAATTGGGAAATCGAGGAGATTAATTCTTCATCATACAATTCGCGACTGAATGACGAAAATCATTGATTAGCAGGTTTTCTGGAAAATTTTCGACCGGTAAAAAATATCCGTGGAAAAAATTTATTTACGAAGTTTAAGGCAGTAGTCTGGTCTAGAACGAAATTTTTGAGGTCATTTTTGGGTTGATATAACTTTGAAACCGTTAAAGTTGCCTGAATGAAATTTTACAAATGTATTCATTGTTCCTATCAGAATATATCTACATTAAAAAAAAAAAATTAAACTAGTCTCAGGTAGTTTTTAAAAATTTTCCGAAGTGGTCCGCCGAACACCGCATCAATTGGCGCCCACTCTGGGCTATGTTGTATGCTTCTGAAAACAAGATATAAAATATATTCTCATTCTGTATGAGTATTCTTAGCTCTGGTAGCAGAATGAGAACTTGAAAAAATTTTGTCACGAAATGGCGGCCGGCCAACCTGAGATTTAACGATATTCCAACAAATTTTGGGCATTCAAAGAGTTATAAAAGGTAGGCAAAATTATTGTTCGACTCAATTCTGCTACCAGAGCTCAGATTACTCATACAGAGTGAGAATATATTTTACATCTTTTTTTCGGATGTATACAGCATCGCTAAGAGTGGGCGCCGATTGAGGCGTTGTTCGGCGGATTACGTCGGAAAAATTTGAAAAACTACCTGAGAGAAGTAAAAAAAAAAAAATTTCTTGATGCAGCTGCATTCTAAAAGGAACAATGAATACATGTGTAAAATTTCTCTAAGGCAACTTCAACGGTTTCACCGTTATTTCAACCCAAAAATGACCGTAAAAATCTCGTTCTAGCCTTAAGGTGACGAGGGAAATTGGCGAGTCATTTCGATTGAATGAAATTTCGTAACGGAAGTGGTTACCAATGAGAATTTAGTGAATGTCGTGTCGAAAAATAAATATTCACGATGTCGAAAGTGGTGCGGTGTCCATTGGTAAAGGACGAAAAAGAAGGTAAAATCACGAGGTTGAAAGGAAAAGAGAGAATGAAGAAGGGAAACGTGATTTCGTAGAAAAACGATGTGTCGCGGAAAACGAAGCATCCATTCTTGAATATATAATAAATTTTCTTCCTCGAGCTCCTGCAGGCAACGCGAACGTATGTTAAATTCCAGTACGACATCGACGAGCATACGTGGATGCGTGTACTTGACCGGACGTCGAAAAATTCAATGCTCGAGGCACGTGTGTCCGCGTGTCTTTTTAAAAACTTATACTCCCTTCGTATGCAGCTCTACCTTGGCAGAATTTTTCCTATTTCCGGTTATACGAGCTCCGGATTCAAGTGAGCAAGCATTATTCATTTCTTTATCTTGGGTTCAATATCAAATTATTTCAGCCGGTAGAACGAAAGAGCAAGAGAGAGAGAGAGAGAGAGAGAGAGAAAAAGATTCTAGTATTCGTCTAACCTCCACTGGATATATTTTTCCTTCAAGGGTATGCAGGAGATGCAGTTATTATAGTAACTGGTTCCGAGTGGTTAAAATTCGAAGCTATTTTCTACCTTTCTTTGTCCTGCAGTCGCGACGCTCACTGTATATCGAAAAATTCCGAGAAAACAAAAAACTTTAACATGGGTAGTTTTTTTAACTGTTGGAAAAATATCAGATTTTTTCTTGCCTCACGATTTGGTTCTTGCTTCTCCAATTAATGTTCTGATTGTGATTGCTCGTATTAGTCAAATAATTGCAGAAGGAAAAAAAAATATATATATTTTTTTTTTCCAAAAAAAATTTCATTGGAACAAACCAAATGTTTATATCGATTGCACTATCTCGATGGTCATCCAATTTCACGTGAATTTCATGTCCGTGGGCCATGCGGACCAGCATATTTCCTGCTAGATGATTAAAACTCGATAGCAAAACGTAGATTTTTGATCAATAGATTTCCTTAATTAATATGAATGACCAAACGATGTACGCGATGCTTAATTATGTCAACGTCATTTCGATTGATCAATTGCAATCTTTCACGGGTTCAGTATAGTTTCCACTTGCATTCGTGGGAGTGCGACAAATGACAAAAATCATATTAGGCACCATCGGATTATATGTGCAATCATATGCCTCGATTGAGTTATATGTTTGTATGCATTTCAATGCAAATCCGGATGTTAATGGATGTAAAAACATTTATCAGGCTTATGTATGTTTATGTCCAGTCAAGACTATTTATACATCTCTTAATATATAATTTTGGTAAATAAATAGAACCATCAGAAGTGCAGCTGAAAATTCATGAAATTTTTCCAAAGACCAAGGTCCAATGACGTCAAAATTATTTGGAAAATTTCAAAAAATTATGACCTTTCATGTTGTCCCTCTACGATAATATCTCATGGTGTATCATTCGTTATCGATCCATGGGGGTCCGAAAAATGAGCGATCAATTTTGAGCCGCGGCCACGTCTCCACATATTTACCATAATTTGTTTTTTTCTATAAACGGAAACAAAAATTGGGCATCAATTTCTTTCACGAGACAGTAAGGTAGGAAAAACGTTGGAAACTCGAAAAATTTCCAGATGTTACAAGCATTTTCTCTTTTTCAGTGAAAACGTCCCGCATGCTGTCGAAAGTCTATCCAAACACATAGACGAAATATTTTCGCAGAAAATCGTCCTCGTGAGAAGGACGATGAGTGAGTCAATGCGTCACCAACAAACTGACATTTCGTGAGGTGCGGTTAATGTCACAAGGCTTTGAGATAAATGTCATGCGGCTCATGATGATCAGGAAAAAACGAAAGTTCCTGGAGCACGATGCACCAAAATGTCATTGACATTTATGCATCACTATCTTTTGTAAGACGAAAAAAAAAATTATGGAGTTAGCGACGAAAATCAAAATCGTAAAGAAAAAAGAAAATTATAAGATCCCACGCTGTGGAAAATGAGCGACAATTTTGTCATCCACTGTTGTACGAAAAGGTTAATGAATGCCGACACCCGACGCCGGCGTGACCGTGGATTTTATCCTCGAAATTCGCGTGTTAAAAGAAGATTACAGGACTCTCCTAGTATAATTATTACCCCGTGAAAAATTACGAATCCCTAGAGTTGTCGGAGAGATTACCAAAAATCTCATTAAACGTGAGTAATGGCTCTCGGAGCTCACTACTTATACCCACTGACCCCATAACGAAGTGCGAACTCGTACTTTTTTCTACTTTTCATCAAAGGAAAAAAGTGACGGAAAAAATTGCGAGTACATTTCAAGACTCTTCATAGATTTTCTCGAGCGTGTATTCACAGGGCACGAGAAAGATGTTTGAATTATTTAAAAACAAATAATTCCACATTTTTTCGAATCTGTTTACTTTTTTTATAATTTTTTGCAACGAGAGGATTATGACTAGTCTTGTCCCAAAAATCATGGACTAAGTGACTGATGGGATCTTTATTTTTCCAATTTTATTTGAAGTTCACCTCAACCAGAGCAGGTTTTTTTAAAGGGATTCCTGTTTTTGTACTTTACCAAACGTTGATTATACGCATTTGCAGGGATCCTCAAGGGCTACAGACAACAATATTGCCATGTTAAAAGCATAGGAAAGTTCGAAGTGATTCAAATTTTATGAAATTTGGTGAGAATACTCTTTAGTATTGAATATGAATATACAAATTTTTCAAGATTTTTTTTATACATAGTTTTGGAGTGACTGAATATATATGTTATAAAAAATATAAAAAAAAGAGTGTCATCGTATTTGATACTAAAGAATATCATCACCAAATTTTATTCAATTCTTATCATATTGTCATATGTAACCAAAAGCTCCTTAGAGGCATGGCTGTGAGTGAAAGCCACGTGAGACAGATCTTCGTTCGCGCTCGTTTATCTTCCATTTTTTCTCCACGCAATCCAGCGCCTTAATAATAGGTGGATAGTAAATTCATCTCGGATGTGAATGTTGACCTCGTAATACGTCAAAATAAAAAATATAACACTGAAAAGATCATTCCTTATAACGTTACAACAACAGCTGAACTCTCAGTATTTTTTCACACGGATATATCCTCCGCCTCCTCTTATTCTTCCTTTACTTCTTCTTTCACCTCTTTTTCCTACTTTGCTAGCCTCACATCGATCTTTCGTCACGTGTACATCTGCAAAAGACCACCCACGTTGCTCTCTCCTCACTTTTATGTCTTTTTTTTACAACCGTTGCGCGTGCAACGAGAACGAGAGAAAAATCGCCAGTTCACTCTCTGCTTTTCATTCCAGCGAAAATCTTGACACGCGAACCTTTCCAAAGGGCACATAGATGCAGAAGAAAAATTGGGGCAGCTGCAAAATCTGGAAGAAAAAATGTCGACCAATAACAATAACAAACGTACGAATATACCTCCTTCTCTTTTAAGCGATTTTACCGACATCTCAATGATCTAAAATCGCAGCTATTGAGAGATAACGTGTCTTCTGGAAATCTCTCACAACTCCAGCAAAAATACGATGCCGAAAATATTTAAAAATTCAAAAAAAACCATTCTGAAAAACTCTTTCGCACTCGGATGAAAAAAAAAATGAAAATGAAAGTTCAAAACTTCTTGAAAAATTCAAAGTTCAAATGGTCGAAAGCTCAAAAGTCGAAAAGTTCCAAATTGCAGTCAATGCTACTAAATCTCATGAATCACTAAAATTCAATGAAAAAATTAAATACATCGTTAGAAACGAGTTTTCGAGTTTATATTCAATCCCAGAATGTGGGATTTGGAACCTTTGTCTTTTTCCATAATCGTATACATATAAAAAAAAAATTACTGGTGACGGGGTGTCCGAGCCAGAAACCGAGAACAATTTTTTTTTCATCTTCGATCATAAATGTTTTTTTTTTCCATAATTACGTAACGGAGCCAACAATGCGAGTGAAATATAAATAATCCGGTCATCGTTTGTCAATCGCAAAATTAATTACCGGCAATCGCTAATGCGTGTTTAACGATTTTTACTTTTTTTTTATTTGTCATGAAAGGATTTCCTTCCCATGAAAGGATTTGACAGGGAGCTTAAAAGATTTCCCTTGAAAACGTCATAATACACCATAAGACCGGCTGCTCGAGGGCATTCGAATTTTTGTGGCCCAGTTATGGCTTTCGTAATATTGTCTGTTGCATGGTTCTTGATTCCCAATGGAATTGATCGACTCCAATGAAAGTAAAAAAATTCAGTGAAAAAGGGGAATTGCAAGTAAATTCTTTTTAAAATTCCTGCTCGTGTGTGAAATCTCATACAGAAAACAAATTTTCCTTGATTTCCAGTTGACTTGATATCCGTTAATGATTCATTTCCCAAGCGAGTGTGTCGGAAAGGAGTTTTCTGTGCTTATCGATTTTGATACTTTTTTTTTTGCCGGGAGCTCTCTTTCACGTTAATCAATTGAATTTGCAAGAATAATGAAGCACTTTGACAGGGTAACAGAAAAGTCGATCGATATGCGGGCGCATGAAGAGTTCGGTCACTCGCGTGCATCGGTTTAAAAAAGCTCGAATAATAGGGATTGTTTTTTCAACTGGCTGAGACTTATCTGGAGCAGTAAAAGCCCGGAAATTAGGTGTATTATAGAGGTAGCAGTGTTTTCGCGGAAAGCAAATTTTGCTTTTTTTCTTTCCGCGCGGAAATTGACTAGCTGCAATTTTTGCTCAGGTGCAACAAAGCCGGTAATCGGAATGAAACGTTGAGAAGCGAAAAAGCGACGCGCAGATGTGTTAATAAGGTAAATAAATGCTCATGTCTTTTGTTTTTTTTTTTTCACTGACTCATAAATTCATCCAATAAAACATGCGTGAGTGCGTGCTAAGCACTGTCTCTCGGTTAATCGTCCGAAAAGAACACGAACATAGAGGGAGAGAGCGATATGAACTGAGGGGGAGAGTAGATCGGGAAAGGCGAAATTCTATACTCTGACGTACTTAATCGTTTTGGAGAGAATTGCTAGTTTTTCGAATATTGTCTCCGGTGAGTCACTACATTTTGCTGGATTGTGAAGAAAAAAATTCTCTCCGAAATTCCCCCCTCTCTGAATTATTGCACTTTTTTTGTGACGACTTTTTTTTTATATTTCCTTCCATTCCCTTGCACACTTCCTCTTGTCAATGAACGCTCCACAGCGTTCACCAGTGGGATATTATATCGAGCTCGAAAAAGTCCGAGGGAAAGTGATTTTCGAATGTGCTCACTGTGACGAGAGAACGAGTCACCAAGCTCCTGTATCAAAAGGAAAACCTGCATGAATGAATCATACGGCTCTACAAATTGGGCATTCACCATAACTCCATGTATCTGCTTTGCCATCATTGCTTCACACACTTTTTACTGTTACATTCCTGTGTAACCAGCCAAGCTGAGAGGCAAACAAGTCTTAACCCTTTCAGGCATACATTTTTACTTCCCACAATTATAACTTTGCATTTTCTTTAGGCGACAATTTTTGAAATCGCTATTTACGATTCCAAACTCAAATTTTCGAAAAACGTTTTCATTTTCTCATGAAAACGATTTTCTTGAAGAAAATTCCGCCTCAAGTCTTGGGAGTAATTCCACATTCCAATTACGAAGAGTGTGCACCTTTTAAAGAGAATCGAAGTAGTGTGGACGATGTTTAAAAAAAAAAATCTTCAAAAATTTTTTTTTCTTTTTTTACTGCCAAAAAAATTACGTTAGCGTTTGCATCGTTGAAATGCAACGAAATTCTATTTTTCCTGTGCCGATGCTTTTTATTGAAATGCAAAATTTGATTATGGTGTTAAAATGATCGATTTTTGGAACCCAAAAAGTGTGTGAGCTCGAAAAATTTGAATCATTTTTGAAATTAAACAAATTTTCAATAAAAATACATTTTTTTCGTTGAATTCGAACGTTGCGAACTTCAGCTTCATTTCAAAAGATACGTTTGCGATGAGCATTTTCGTGAAATCCTATGACATGGAAAGACTTCTAATTAGGAGCTCGATGAAGTTTGAACCAATAGCCGAGCCCCGCTCGATAAACGCACACGGAGAGTCAATCAATCACACGATACGTCCTGGACTCCGAATCACGATAACGAAGTTGGATAATTGGTGAATTTTAAGGTAGAAAACGCAGTCCGTTCGAAACGATGAAAAAATAATTAATTAAAGTAAAACAAAAACAACCTCAGCTTAAAAACTGTAACCGGCCCGTCCATTGATTTCATCTCCCCGGCGAATTTAAACCATCACTACAAAGCAGATTTCTCTCAATCACATTTACACTCTTTGTTCTGCTTTTTAATAACGAGGAAATGAAAAATCGTGCCCATTGCTCGACACGGCTTTGCCTTCTTTCTCTATCCCGATACTTCCAGTTTCGTTTGAGAAACTCAAAACATCAACTTATTTCTTAAGGAGATTGCCTACATAAGGCAATATGATAAGAATTTAATAATATTTTTAGCATCAAATACCATGACATAATTTTTTTTCTACTTTTCGTCGACATAGTTTTCGAATAATTTGAGTTTTCAATATGCAAAATATGTACCTGTATATACCTTATGCTTGTGCATGTAAATTCTAGTATTCCATAACTCGAAAACTATGTAGAAGAAAAATCTTAAAAAATTTGTATATTTATATTTAACACCAAAGAGTATACTCAGCAAATTTCATGGAGATTCTAATAATTTCGATTGTTCCTATACTTTTAATGTGACAACATTGTTTTGTGTGGCAAGCGTCCTCAACTACGAAGAAAAGAGAAAAAAGAATGAAAAAAATTGAACGACGTCTTTTTGGAGTTCTCCTGTATATCGTTCCCAAGAGGAGACTCTCTAAAGCTTCGATATTCCTCGATCATAGTTTAACGATTCATTGCCTGATATGTGATCGCCATCGTATATACATTTTTGAAAGGATGCAATGCAAAGAGTGCTGTATTGGTCGATCGGAGGGACGTACAATGCGTTTGGCGAAACGATCTTGCTGTTTCGATTGGAAACTAGGCAGAGGGGAACCAGGACGAACTGAATATGTTAGAGGGAGATCGAGATGAGATGGAAAGTTGGAAGGAGCATGGGAATGCCTGAAACGACGAAACGACACATCGATTCGATTGGACTATTGGCGAGAGACTGGAAAGAGTAGGATATAACCAGTCGACCACTTTACTGACACATTTTCATACAACACGCATATACCTCTATATATATTACTATATACATATGACCGTTGGGGTTATTCTACCTTAAAAAAGAGAGAGTCCATGCACATCCAAATCGCCGCTCGGAAATACTTTCCTTGTCGGGCATTTTCTTCACCCCAATGATACTTTCGACCCACGTTATCTTATTCGGTTTGTACAAGTCATTCCGTCTCAAGTGCCAGATTTCGTTATCGTGCTACTTTTCCCATTTCAATGAAAACACCAAACCGTAAACCTCATAGATTTCTCCCCAATATTGGAAAATTTTCACCGGCGAATTTCCCGCTTTTCTCCAATCAATTTAGTGCCGGCGAAGAGAAAAATTACTATTTCTCGTGTTTATGGTCAAACGCCTTTTTTTTCTTTCAATGAACATTATATTCAGTTTTAATTTACAAATGAACTCAATAATGATTGAAAAAAAATAAAATAAAAATTCCGACTCGATTTGTTTATCTATGAGGGTGCGAGTTGCTCGATGATCGAAGCTCGAGCTGCGATCGATTCACGTGATCGGTCGGAGGCCATGGGGCTCGACAGATGTGATAATCATCATTTTTCCTTTAAGTGGGATTGTCCGTATCAATTGTTTGCATTGTATGGACTGCGTGAAGTCGCAGAAAAAGAGACTTTTGGTGGTGGGTCGTTTGTATCGAACTCAAAGAATTTTTAGTTTCGGGATCTTTATTTTAAAAAATTATACAATTTTAACGGAAGAGAAATGAATTGAAAAATTATTTGATAAAGTTTTAATCGAATTGATTGAATCTCGACTATTGTGCCTGGAACAACCGATGTGAGGTATAAAACATGGTCGAAAAGTGTTACCCCGAGACATATCTGGCAGACGGTCCGAAAGCGACGTTGCATATGGAGTGTGAAAAAGGCAAGGAAGGTCGAAGGCTAAGACGACCTACAAGGGGGATGGCATTTTCTTACGGATTTCTTTGCCTTTCCGAGATTCTTCGGTTTCGCAGCACAAAATTACTCACAATTGGCATAAATATTGGAATCGTTGCTTTTTGCCGAACAATAATCTCGTCTTTATTTTGACGGGGAAAACTTTTTGGCTGCTGACCTGACCTCTTTGGCTTTCGGATCGAAGTCGATGGGAATTGGCACCTGCTGTTATGTTACCGTGTTCCCGAATCCAAAAACTAATGTCGGACTTATTACGGATAATTTTCGAAAAGGTCGTACTGCCTCAACAACAAAGCTTTGTGATTTTTATTTTTTTATTGCCAGATTTAAGTATTGTCGGGACCTTTCATGATTCGAGGTTTTCTTCCGACCATATACTATCAATTATGCCCTGTCAGCTGTCTAAGGGTCTGTCTGCTCATCGGGATCGATAGAACCACACGTCTGGCTATCGAACGGCTAATCGATCGTACATTTTATCACGCTAGGTATAGTTCGGTTGACATGTAGGGCATAACACTAATACCTGCCTTAGCTATCGGAATAACCTAATCTTAATTCAGCAACAGTGTTTCTCAAACCTTCGACTTTGATTTCCGAAGGATATTTGATTGTTAAGCTTAAAGGGTTTGGAATAATTTAATCCGAAACAAGAAACGCATAACTGTGTTTTGCACAGAGAATCCAAGAAACTTTTTTTTTTTGCACTGCTCAAGCAACGGAAGTCCGAAGGAACAAGTTGAAGTAACTTGCTGAGTTTCCGGAGCTCATGGAACGCCAAACAAGGATTCCCTTTATTTGATCCTTCTCTTTGGACTCCATTCTCCAATTTTTTTCGCATATTTTCCCGGAAAACTATTTCAGCGTAAGCAAAAAACGTCGCGTTTGGAATTTTTCTTCGAATTGAGATCGCGTAAAGATTCTGGGCTGAATTTCGTTTCTAAATTCCACGATTTTCCGATTTTTTTTCTCTTGAAATATCTTTAAATGACTTTCCCGATCCAAGAGCTTTGTCTTTATAGCGAATGGACTGGAACTTTTTCATTCTCTTTGGGGTTAAGTTTGCAGGGAGAGCCCCAATGGGGAAATCGTATATATAGTTCCCTGAGGAGACTTGGAATCGATCTCGGGTATGAATGCGAATTATCAACGATCATTGTTTATTCTCGGTGAATTAAAATCCGTTGAGCAAAGATCTATGCAGCGGAGATAGTGGACATGCGAAGTTATAGTGCTTTTCCCTTCAGACTTGGTGAATGATGAAAATCCATCGGTGCTGGATTATTGCAGACTGCGAGGGAGATGAAAGATAAATAAAAAGAATTGCATAAAAGTGTATTCTGATCAAGTACGTAGGGGCGAATCGATTCTTGTGAAAAGAAATAAAAGCTGGTATTAAAAATAATGGATACAATTTGTTTGCGTATACTATAGCCGCTCAATGCCACGTCCTGGCTAAAGCTTCTCCTACATCCGGCTCATATGTTCGACAAGCAAAAAAATTAACGATAATATCGGATTCAGCAGCAGACGGGAATGAAAAGTATAGAACTTCCGGAATAGAGAATTCGATGGGAAATTGCAGATATGTTATTATATTTATCCGGATTCGTCGGAGAGGAAAGAAAAAAAAATGGCTCCACCCATAGACCGATTAGCCATGGTGAATTTTTTTCCATTTCTCCGGATGAGTGAAATCTTTTTTTTAAGTTTGTAGTGAAATAAACTCCGATACCTAAATATTCGTCCCTCCAGGAAAGTTGACAAAATAATCAATAATAGACGCTTCCCCTAAAAAAAATTCATTTCTATTTTTGCATTTTTTCGATAATGATTCTTCACTACAAAATTGAGACGTTGAATGACCAAAAAAGGTCAAATTTGTATAACTTTGTACATTTTCAATATACAACGAATTCGTCTATGCAGTATTCTTCATTCCTGGTCGATTGATTCGATCTTGTGGCTGAGAAGGAGCTTCTTCTAAAATTTGAGAAACTCATTTCATCCGGAGGAAAATAGGCTGGGAAGTAAGAGTTGCCTCTCAACCCAGGTATACCATTTATATATACATATTCTTAGAGTCTGAGCAATTAACCTTATCGTGTTATTAATATCGCGTGCTTGCTGTTTACGTGGTGGTTGTGCTTTAGCCTGAGTACGAGAAATTTGGGCTCGTGGTTGAAGAGGCGAAGAGGAACGGAGCAATAAAAACAAACGAAAGATACGTACATATAGAAATGTTTATAAGTTGTTTTTTCGGGAGGAAGTTGTTGGCTAGGAAGAGGAATTAGTGTCGCGAAGTCTCTCGTCTTATGATCCACAAGGATTTAGCTAGGAAATCTGAGCATCTCATTTCATCAGTTTTATCTTAATAACTTCCGTTTAAATAAAAGCAGGTGCTGTTTATACGAATGCAATAAGAAATGGAGGGGGAGAAAGTATGAAGAGAAGGAGAAATGAGAGAGCTGGAGGAGGATGATAAATGTAAATGAAAAATAAAGAAGAGCAGTGAGGTCTCTCAAATCTAAAACTTTAAATAGCGCCCAGTCTCATTTGCTATCGGATATATTCCCACTTTGATCTACGAGAGGTCCACTCTTTTCTTGATAAAATAATAATAATGAGAAAATAGCCGAATGCCGGAAGGGGGTTTTTTTTTCTGGGAATATAATGGAGGGTCGACTACTGGGCAAAGTACAGCAAAGGATATCGTACAGATATAGGCAGAAAGGGAGAAATAAAAAAGGGGAGTTTTAGAGGGTCTCCGTAGGAATTATACGCGTTCCATGGGGCTGCTGATCTTGCTCTTTTTTCATCCCTCTTCTTTTATCTCAGAGTGCCACCATTTCTTTTTCACGTTATGCCCTCCATCATATATCCTGCTCGACCCCCTTCGTTTCTCAAGACAAGGAGATTCTTTTAATAAATTCATGCAATTTTCGTTTTTTCAAGAATATTAATTTTTATAAATAAAAAGTAAATAGATCCATGCTCAAAGCGAAATTAGATCAAGTGAAATTCATAGCTTTCCATTATCCATTATTCATATTCAATTAATCCACTCACTTTGAGACTACCAGAATCTTTCCATCTCTTTTCATCGTTTTTTCTCTATCTCGCCATATTTTACGTTTTTCTCGTCGAGTGGTTATCATTTGTAGAACTTAAGTTTACCCATCTATAGATAAACACCGAACGATCATGTAAATCTCTCTGTGAAAGTCTTTTCAATGAATTAGAGATATTCAGAACAATCAGGTCGAGAGGCTGTTTTTTAACGCTACGAATCGAATTTTTATCTAAAACAGAAAAGTTGAACGCTTTTTGTTAGATTTTACCGAAGACATAAATTTTTCAAAATTGGGGCCATTTATGACCCCAGGTTACCGGAAAAAGTAAAAGAAAAATTACTGTTCCGGGGTTATTTATCAAGTACACGTGATTCGGAAAATGGGTCCGGAAGTTCAAAAATTTACTCCAAAACGACATTTACATTGAGAAAATAATGAGTATTTTTTGGCAATGCAATGAACGTGATTCGGAAAATAGAGCCGAAAATTGAAAAAAATCACTCGAAAATGACATTTCTGAGATTTACGAGAAATCATAAATCTGATTCTCTCAATTTTCGCCTCACCGCTTACTATGATATTGTTTTTCGAACTGGAGCCTATGATTATCGTTTGATTCGTGGGATGAAGTATGTGAGACACCAAGAGAAACGTTTAGATCGAATTGAGAATGAGTTTTAGAGGTATTTCCTGGTATGGGAAGTGAGTAAGTCAATGCTGAATGGGGCGAAGGGAATTAGAGTGGATGGGGAAGATGACAAAACCGCTGAAACCGTACGTAGATTATGCTTGTCTCGCAACGTCAGGCATTTCGCGTCTTAGATGCATCTCGTTACTTCCGGAAGGGGAATTCGCGGGTTAATGGTATAAGTTAAGGGCGCGAGAGACACCCTTTGGCAAATCGCAAAGCGTGGCTTTAGCCACAGGAACCAACATTGCTACCACACTTGAGCAAGCTATATCTTGGTTTCTCTGTTGCTCTGCGCATTTCAGCAGCTCTAGCCCGCGAAGACTATACGTGAGGAGGACCAACGGCATCGCAAATAATTAATATTGCGGTCCGTTTGCACGAGTAATCACAGTACTACGGGTTCAACCACAGCAACCTCGAACCTTCGCGTGTAGCCTAAAGGTTCGCATCTCATCGCTTGCTCTCTCCTCTTCGCCGACAGTCATCAGACTGTCTCTCCTCAATCTTTTCTCCCTTGCTCAGCCTCCTCTGCCCTCTTTTCCTCTCTTTGGCCCTCCTTCACCCTATTTATTTATCTCGTTCACTCTCCCCTCTCTCTCTCTCCATGCCTCTTTCCCGGTGTTACACAGAACGGGCAGAGCGAGCAGCGAAGCTTGCAAGGGCACCGCTTCCGCAAAATCCACTCGCCAAGATCTGCTCCCCCAGGCGAACATTAGCAAGACTACAGCATTCGAGAACATTCGGCCGATATGCGTGCCCGCTTCGGTGAGCCCTTTGTACTCCGAGGACGGTAATTTTCATATACACATTACATCCGATCGCTACATCTCCTACTAACGAATAAAACAATGTTAATTCTAACCACGTTGTCCTCCACAAGTAGAAACATGCCTCAACCCAGTGATCATTCAAATTTTCAATTCTTTCTGCGAAAAAATTACAAAAAAAAACCATCGTCACGAATTGTGAGGAAAAAAAATGGCCGTAGTTTTCTTACCAATTTCGTATATTAAGGAGGTCAGCTAAGGAGGTCAGAATTTAATCAAATTTGGTGATAACGTTCTTCAGCATCAAATACGATGGCAAATACATGGCAACATTGTTGTGCATAGCCACTCCCTTCAAACTTTCCTGTTATCAGCAATCAAACCAAAAATAAAGTCCAAAAATATCGAAAACGAAAACTGACTGTTTAGCGTCTCCGTCTCCTCTCTTTCTCATTGCCCGATAGAGAATAGAGTTTTACAGCGAATGCCCGAAATATTCCAACCAGGACCATGCTCAATTTCGTGTTTAGTTATTTCGCCCCGATGGGAGAGCGAGGGGGGGGGGGGGGAGAAGTCTTCTCACGCGTTTGCTCTCGTCTTTTGGCTGTTTCTCTATTGCATCAAGTTCCCCTGCGAATACATTTGGACGAATAGCAACTGCACGTAGAAACGTGGAAACATTCTGTGACTGGTCTGTCTGCCAGCGTATCTATATGTGTTTCTATGGGTTAATGTAAACCATGTATATATAATGATATACAGAAATGTTGCAGCCAGAAATTAACTTCGTGTGATCTCATCTCATAGTGAGCTCTCAGTACTTTGGATATTAACGGACTAGAAGCGTAAGAAAAAAGAAAAAAAAGGACACTACGAATAGGCTGCTCTCTCTTTTGGAAAACAATCCCGAAAATAGCGGAAGTACAAAAGGAAAGCGTCAACTGAAAAGCGAATTACTTAAGTTGGGAAATTTCTTCGGGGTCGAATATCACCTGCTACTGTTCGCTCCAATGCATCTGCGGTCTTATTATCCGAATATATATTTGTATATGTATAGGAGATCGTATGTGAAGGAATTAAGAAGAAAATTTAGCAGGCACGAGAAAATTAAACGGGAATTTGAATGGGGCGCGAGAAACCGTGTTAGGTTGAAGTTGAACCTCGAGATCGGATCTGGGAAAAAAAAAGTAATTTTTTTTCTCACCTTTTCTTGTACTTAACGAAATAAGTCGTTTGCAAATATCGTTTCATTGCTCCTGGAAAAATTGGGAGGGAGGGGCAGAGAGGAAGAGGGAAAACGAAATAGAAAGAAGGAGTAGACTTAAAAAATTATGAAAATCTCCGGAGAGAAAGTCGCTGAGAGTGAGGATTGAAACGATTTGGCAAACGGGGCAAAAATCGTAATAAGAATTTGCAACAGCTACGTGGCTCCAACCACGTTTGCCTTTTACTAAAGTGAAAAAACGACGTCAGATGAAACGTGGCTAAAGGGAAAGGGAATTGAGAGAAGCTGAGTTTGAATTTAAGGCACCCTCCTTCAATTAGGTTTAGAGGAATGAAAAATAAGAAAAAAAAATGTCTCGACAACGTACAGTCGTCCTAGGTACAGCAATCCCGCCTCAAAAATCTCCCTCGTTTCTCCCTTTTGACACTTTTGCCTGGAAAGTCATTCCGAGGCTTTAATAGAGACATTCAATTTCCTTTTCGTTAAGCTTCAATAATGCGTACCGCTTTTCGCTCTTACCTTCAAATAATCGTTTTCTCATCTACCGAAAAAGCGTCGACGTTTGATGATGTTAAGGATGTTGCCTACATACGACAATATCATGAAAATTTAAGAAAATTTAGTAAAAATATTCTTCAACATCAAATACGATGATACAAATTTTTTTTCTATTTTTCGTCTACATGGTTTTCGAATTATTTGAGTTTGCAATATACATAAGATATTCCTATATATTTATGACGAATTTTTCTTACACCCTAAAACCACCACAAAGGTCGCTCTCTCTTTTCCGTCGATTTTTACTCGAAATCAAGATGGAAGTAATTAATGTTGGGTGCCAGTCGTGAAGCGACTCGACGACGAAGAGAGAGAGAGAGACATCGGTTGACCAGCTTGCGTCAGCAGGAAAGGCAGTGTGGCAACGAAAATAATTCGAGAACACATCAATTTTAATATAATAAAAATAAATTTAATAATCAAATAGGAAAATGTTACGGGGGGTTAGAAAAACGAGAAATCTTGAAGATGGGGCTTGTATCTGAACCTGGAACATGGATTTACAACGGAAGATGGAATAAAAAATGAATTAGAAAAAAAAATAAACTAAAAAAAATTAGAAATTAAAAAATATTTTAGCCCCTCGCGATTGTCTCAAATAAACATTACTTAACAGTGAATAAATGAATCATTTCAAAAAACTTAACCTTTCTTGATAGCAAATGAATTCGTTGATCATAAACATCTACTGAGTTAAGGGAAATAAAAGAGACCGAAAAAATCATTGTCTACAAGAAAATGCTATGACTTTGAAATTTGATCGTGACAACAAAGATATTTTTTTTCCATTATCAACTTTAGTAATAGTTAATGAATGTTTGAATAAAAGTACCTACTAAATTTGCTCCTTTACTATAATAATCTCTTTCCTCAATATATTGGTATTCGATAAATAAAACACTGAAAAACTCTAACGCGATAAAAATAAGTCAGTTCAGCGATGGCTGGGCAAGAGAGCTTATGGGTGAGATGACGGTTTACTGTGCTGATGATTTGGTGAATTATAATTCTCCTACGGTCAATTGAGCATGGTAGAATGGGAAAGAAAAGAAGCATGTAGGAAAAGTGATGGTAGCATAAGCCGAGAGTTGCGGGGGGATGAAAACGTAAGCTAGAACACAGGGCATTGGGGTTGTATAGCGCCTTTAGTCGATCTCGTACCACAAGCCGAGTGAAAAGAAGGTGGTGCAAGCAGCCTCGATGTCTATTACGTCTGGCTCACCAACACTAGCCTTGAACATGTGAATTCAGAGT
Organism: Campopleginae sp. 14b; assembly: GCA_030522525.1. Lineage (NCBI taxonomy): Eukaryota > Metazoa > Arthropoda > Insecta > Hymenoptera > Ichneumonidae > Campopleginae sp. 14b. The sequence continues at coordinate 31,762 of JAPYYS010000082.1, forward strand.
GGTTGGTTGAAAATCGTTGTGTTCGCCCGGAGCCAGAAAATAAAAAGACGAAAAGCTGATTTGCGCGGTCTGAGCGAGGAAAAAGATTCAGAGGCCATCCACCAACGCAACAAACTGCTGAACTCTCCTCCTTTTCTCTCTTTCTCCTTACAGGACACTTTTTCTTCTCACCTCAACCATGTAAGATTTTTATTTCAACTTAATTGACTTCTAATTGCACACTCTATTGCAGATAATTCACTAAATGTTTCTTAACCTTCATTCCATTTCTTTTTTACCTCAATAATAGAAGTTTTCAACATACGAGCCAGTTGTCTTGTGTTTATTTGTTAATTCAATACATTCGAGTAATTTTTCTTTTTTTTATATATTTTTTTAAAACGTTTTTTTTGGAGATGTTTTTCTGTCGATTCACCATTTTCTTTTTACAGATTTCTTCTTTGAGACGTGTCTCGTTGGAAGTTTTCGTTGACCGTGTTGACCGAAAATCATCGACTTTTCTTTAACCATTATCACAATTCTTGTATTTTTTCCATTCTATCTAGATTTTTTTTGATTTTTTTTTCGATTCTTAATTTTTTAGGAGCTTCAAATTTTTTTTTTTTTCATTTTTGTTTTCCTAAAAACCTTATTTACCCGATCGTTGCTACTCCGACCAGAATGTGCGAAGAATCAGAGTATATTCACACATTCGGCTGATTGTATACTCGTGGATGTGTCTGGATATACAGAATTTAAGAGTGAGCTTAGATCGAGTAACCGTGCTGGACCCATTACGGGACTTGGATGCAATTTATCTTAGTAATAACTTTCTGATTACAGGGTGCACGCCTTTTCAAATATCCATTTACTTTCTGCTTGTCTCTATCGTTATATATTGTCGTCGATCCCGAAGTTTTAATAAAACTCCATTAACGACCTTAACATTTTGTTGACCTTTCCGACAGAAACTGTGTCTGTTTGCATAATAAACAAGGTAGAACATTTTTTCAGGGCAAAAGTTCAATATCGCAAGAATCAAAGAAAAAATGTTTCACGAGAAAATGATTTTTCGAATTCAAATTCGACATTTCCCCGGTCCACTGGTCCCAAATCTTGAAAAAATCCGGAGTGACCATCGCGATGGAAACTTGTTATAATACAGAACATTAAAAAGTACCGCATGAAAAATTCGCTCGGTCAATAAAATTGACCCCACGCGCGAACAAGGACGAGTTATCAACTTGGGGATTAGAAGACTTACAGATCCAGGTCGGACAGATGATCGGAATAAATGATTTTTGCCGGACCACAAAACTTTAATGTTACTCGAGTGTCTTGTGTGTTGATGGAATTGATTGATTTGGACTATTTTCGACGGACTGCTTTCACACTGACCCGAATTTTATTTGAGTATGTGTAAAGCCTCTATCAGGCACGAAAAATGTACTCTCAAGAATAGTATTTCACGAATAATTTCGGCTCGAGCTCTCAAAAAAAGTTCATTTTTTTTTCAGAATTCAAGCTCAGAACTTTACCGTTATCGTTTATCGTGGAAAGAATAAAATACAGTCCTCTTACCTTGTAGAGGCCCAGATTTTCGACGATGCAGGTAAAGATTGCTTCTCGACCAACGGATATCGTCAGATTGTTAAGCGGTTTACCGAACCTTGGCAAATCTGGAAAGAATGTGAAAACGGTTTAAAATTAAATTTATTTTGTATTGAAATTTTATACGCGGACATATTAAAATTTCGTACTTAATTTAATTTGCCATCGCATTTGCCAGGAGCGAAGGGAAACTGCAGAAAACCTTGCCAATCCAGTCGGCTATATTTTTCACTAAGTTTAAGTTGGTTAACACCATCGAAAACTCAGTGAAAACTGCCTTCCGCTCAGCGATTGATACGCTAGCCAGTGCGTGTCTAAACGGTCACCCATCCAAGTACTGACCGCAGTCTTTGCTGCTTGACTTGGCTGATCGCCAGAGGCGCGCACCGACAGCGTACCCATCGCTGTCGGTAATCGAATTAAAGTTTTATAATAAATGAAGTTAAATCAAATTGAAATTTTATATTAAATTAAATTAAATTAAATTGAATTTTTATATTGGATTAATTTAATTTTATATTAAAATGTAATATTCAATTAAATTAATTTTATATTAAATTAAATCGAATCAAATAAAAATTTAATATCAAATCGAATTAAAAATTCTCATTGACATAAATTGAATTAAATTAAAAAAACAATTATGGAATGACACACGTTTGAGAATATAAGGGAGTAGAGACGTTGAGTCTGTTTTTTGTTTTTAATTCTTGGCGTCTCGCCTCTTGATTTGAAGCCAAATATACTGAACTATAATAGGAAGATCACGACCATCATTAATGGGCACTCACGAAAATTGCACGGTTTCCAAATGACATAATAATTCGTCGTCCTTGTCCTATGGGTTTTTAGGTTATGCGGTTTGTCTGGGTTTCCTGTTTGTATTCTGTCCTGCTCAGTGTCCTTTGGATATGCTTATTGGTTTTGCGTTATATAATTGCGTTATACAATTCTGAAAATTATGTCGTCGTGTGCCACAGAGATGAATTTTTTCAAGCTGGAGAAATTGCGCTTTTGTCTTGTCTCAACCCTCTTGGAATATGTAATCGTATCCGTACACCAAAGTATTTGGTTGCATCGAAAATTTCCACCAAGTTTCATTGTTCTCAAATCCTCAAGTTTCCGAAGTGGTATGAAACCAAATGTATAAAACTTGGAATGCTCCTATACAAAGACTTTGAGCAGCTTATCCACTGGGTTATTTGTTTGATGGTGATGAGAGAGGACGAGGAGACAGGAGTTTATGTAAGCGGTTAAAAACGAAAGATGGAGCGAAATCGGTTCGTTAGACATATTTTGGGATGTCAAACAAACTTCACATTGTTTAAACTTGGAAATCATTCAATAATGGAAAGGTCAATGTTTTCGGCTGAATACTTGAGCCCATCAATGAGAAGAAAACCAAATTTCAGTTTTCTGCAGATCCGCGAGACCGGCAATCAACACATAGTTTGTTCCATGAACGACGACTATGATTTTCACATTTTTTCTGTTCAAAATAATCGATAATAGTATTAAAGACGTTGTTTGACAACGGTCAATTCTAAACTTTTCTTTTCAGTTTTTCTTTTATACGAAATGGTTTGTGAGCCTAAGTTCATTGAAAAAAGTTGTTACAAATTGACTAAAGAACAACATACTCTACATTCAAGATCGTTCGAGTCAATATGCGTTTTTTGTATAATAAAGAAAATTTCAAAAATATTTTACGACCGATTATTATTTTTTTTTAATTAAATGAAGCTTCTTCGATGTCACATAAAAACGTATGCAAAGTTTCAAGAAGCTTCGTCACTTAGAAATCGAAATATTTAATGTTGAAAATTGGAACTTTTGACACACGCTCTTATGAGAAACTACTGAAAATTGTGATTTCTATAAATAAATATCTTGACTTCTACATTGTGAAACTTCCTAAAATTGCGCGAGCTATTAGATATCACTATTCTCTTTGTGTGGTGCAAACTTGAAGGAATTCTATCCATTAAAAAATGTGCATACGACGTCCTTGGGTATTAATCAGTATTCAGTAAATCAGCTGGTAAATCATTGTCTTATAAATTTGATAGATTATCGCAAAAAGTGAACTGAACGTGAATGGTCTGAATGGCAGCTTAGCAAAGAAATTCAATATTTCATTTTTGTCAGAGTGGGAACGCTCTCTGAGCCACGTCACATTTTATTGTGACAATGCTCCTCGGAATATCAAAAACTCTCGCAGACTTTAGTAAATTTTCAAATATCCTCTTGTAAGAGCAGTCACCATAGATTTCTATTCATCTTTTTTTAAGACTAGAAGAAATGAAATTTCGTTTGACGCGTTCCACTTACTCCCGGTAGAGAACGTATTCACTCGCATCAATCAAATTTGATATTCGCCATTCGGCCATGTGACTGTTTTGAACATTTGACCCCTTCTCAAATACGGACCCTAATCCTCCGATTGAAAATTTTCAATTTCAAAAAAATGCCTCACTGATGAAATTTAAAAAAAATTATAAAATCGTATAAAAATTATAAAATTCATGAAAAAAATTATAAAATTTATATAAAAATTATAAAATTTATATAAAAATTATAAAATTTATATAAAAATTATAAAATTTATATAAAAATTATAAAATTTATGTAAAAATTATAAAGTTTATATAAAAATTATAAAAATGATAAAATTTATAAATCTTTGTCCATTTTTCGTTGGGAGCCTCTTCAGAAAAAATCCGGCCCATTTTTTAAATGAATCTTTCTCTTTTCTCTCGTGTATTTTTTTTTCAATGACACGTGGTTTAATCGTTCCCTGCAATTTTCCTGATTTCTCGTTGGTGGATTCGGTGCATAGTTTTCTGTACTTTTTCGCAGGTCTCTCGTGGGACGTTGAATCTCGTCATCATCCTCTTTCGGCGTATTCTCATCGTCATTGTCGTTGGACCAATGGTGCAGTTGGAGACGAGATATTCTCTGGGCTGTCGTGTCGCGTTCGAAATCGAGAGAAATTGCATAGGAGAGAAAAGGATAAAAGGGCATAGAGAAAAGCGAGAGAATCGGAGAGCCTTTGACTAGCTGTCTGGCTGCCTGCGTTTTCATCTCTTTCTGGGAAACTCGCGCACGAACGATAATCCCAGAAGTGGAAGGCTTCTTTCCATACTCCTACATATATATGAGAATATACATGTAGAAGTATTGACGTGTATATTGGCATTTGTTGGAGAAAACGAAAATATCCCGGAATAAGTGAAATGAAAGGAAAACTGTATAAGAAAGAGAGAGCGGCGAATGGAGGAAACGCTTTGGGCAAACTAATTTTTAAGCTTATCACGTATTATGCCAATGTAAAGGAAAGCTTCGACACTGCTCCCAATATAAACGCTCTTTCCCACTAAAGTCAAATTTGATAATCCAATTCTGCTTAGCTCTCTCTTAATAATCGAATCCTCGACGAACCAATCAGAAAAAATTGATTTCTCGTCTTAATGGAAAATCTATAGATGCTTGGAAAAATTGGGGTTTTTTTTTGCTTTTTCTTCGAGTCTCAAAAATATCACCTCAGCGAACGGCAAGTATGAGCCTGGTATCGATGATTCCATATGTAAGTTAACAAGTTTTATCATTCATTCATTCGTAAATTTTCAAACGCGTTTTTCTCGAAAGCACGATTTTCAAATCGGTACCGAAAATTTCTCGAGAACCAACGAACCAATTGCCTTGAAATTTAGTTTGCCTATTCTATGCACTATTATCTAGCAGATGTCATGCAACTTTTTTTGGCCCCCTAAATGAATATTTCTCCTCAATTTCACTCAAAACAAATCTCCGCAAATATGATATTTACTATTTATCAGAATGTTGCCATACTCGCAGTGTACTTGGTCGACCCCAGAACAACTCTTCGAAACTTTACAACTAATCATGCTCTGCGATATTCGCCAGGGTGGACGTTCGCGTGTGACGAAATATTATATTCGCATCGATTCGAATGAGAATAAGTCTCTTCACGTCCTTTGGGTTTCAAAAAATAGCAGAAAAGACCGAAAACCAATTTGCACTGGATTTTTGTCTAAAAAGTCGCTGTTGGCATCTCGATTCGAAAACTTTCATGGTGGAAATAATACGGAGGATCCATTAGACGTAGAATAGCTAGTTTTTTCCTGCCCGATTTTAATGGCGAAGAAAAACATTTGAAAAAGCGATGTGCGGCGTTGAGAAAAATCCTGCAGATGGTGACGTCGCTTCCTGAAGGGTTAAAGGAATGATTCATCTTTGTAAAATGATGCGGATCGAATTTTGTTGTATCGAGCAACGAGGGAGAAAGTTACTCTTGGCAAGACAAATACTTCCTTCTCTCTCGGATAAATAATATACGTATACACTTTCAATACTTGAATCGATGGCTGTTTGTGTGTGCGGGTGTGAGATGAGACACGATATGACAGTTTCCGACGTATCGGTATATTGAGACGCTTGGAAAATGAGACGAGAAGTTATATATACAAAGGCCAATATCGTGTGATCAATCCTCGGGAGTGTCACGGCGCGGGTATTCTACGTGAAAACCTCGTGGTTACTTTTCCCGCCTTTTTTCTTTACACACAACCGTTGCACCTGCGAACTTTTGTCCATTTTTCTCTCAACAAATAATACACGCTGATCCAAAAATGCTTAAACATTAAGTTCGAGAGTTTTTGGTTGAAAAATCAACAAAACTATCCTGTAGAAATGGTCGGCCCTCGCGGGTTCCAATCAGCTCCGTTGCTAATCAACACCCATGGGCTCCCATGCTTGGATTTTTACTTAACGATGCACTCAATGCGTTCTCGATCTTTGAGAGATTTGGGGACGATTTCGTACAGTCATTACTCATTAAGGCAGACCCAAATGTTTCATAACGACGGTTACTTCGTATAACGGATAAGCATCAGTATCCAGATACGTGGATCGAATCTTGGATACGTCATTGTAATGTAGTATTGATTGCTTTGACATGAAATTAATCAATAAATGGTCGAGAAACTACGGTACTCCCTCAGGTATATGGAGTAAGGGCTTTTGGTAAATTGCACGTCGCCTGTAATCCCTTTGTCGTAAACCGATCCTCTGGATGCTTTGAGGGTTAAGGCAATAGGCAAGAGCATGCACACTCTAAAGTGATCGGACGACTTGCTCTTTTGAGATCATGATAGAGAATCTTGTGCGGCGGGATAGCAGTTCAGTAAGAGATAAAGAGGAAGAGAGAGGATTCTCGAAACAGACAGAGTCTACATGTTTCCGGTATGGAGTGCGAAACAGTGGAGACATATCGACCAGTTCTCTTGTCCTTGCTCAAAGGACACTTGCTTTCTATCACTCTATCATCTGATTCCTGCCCCCGTCTAATTGCCATAGTCATAAAAGACGACACTCTCTTCCTCTCATCACCGCTCAATTGCTCCGTCTCGTCAATTCTCATTCTTAATGTTTATCCCTCTTTACATTGATTCGAGTTCCGGACACGATCCCGTCAATCAACGAACCATCGGGAAACTTGACATTTCCGTTGAATCATATTTGGTTTCATTCTTTAAAGAATTCCATGGTTTTTTTTTTTTTGCATTTGGCATTTGTCGCGTCCACGTTGAGAGGAACGTTGCTTACTCCACGATGAATCAAAAAGGCTTAGAGATTCTGATCGTTTTTAATTTATTCTGATGCGATGAAAAAAAAAAAATTGGAAATGTTTCATTTCAGCTCACTAGGAAGACGTTTGATACGTAATAAAATAGAGGGAATCAATAAGCGCTGCACCATTTATTTCTTGGAAATAAAAATACTGAGAAAGGGCAATTATTGTGACAATGGCAATAAAAGAATCGGTAAAGTTTATTTTCATCAAAACAAGTTCTTAAGGACGTTGTATGCACAATTTTCCATGGATTGTGAATTCCTTTCAATTTGCACAACGTAAAGAGCGAATCATGATATCTTAAGAGGCTTCCCTATGTAGAAGTCGAGATGCTTATTTATAAAAATCGCAATCTTTAGAAGTTTCTCACAAGAGGGCGTGTTGAAAGTTTCAATTCTCATCATTAAATATTTCGGTTTCTGAATGGTGAAGCTTCTTAAAACTTTGCATACGCTTTTGCGTAACATCGAAGGAGCTTTATTTAGTTTTTAAGAAAAATAATTCGTAAAATATTTTCGAAATTTTGTTTATTGTATAACAAATACATATTAGCTCGGAGGATCTTGAAATTAGAGTATGTTCTTCTTTAGTCAATTTGTAACAACTTTTTTCGATGAACTTGGGCTCGCAAACCATTTTGTATGTAAGAAAATCTGAAAACGAAAATTAAGAATTGACCCTCGCCACAAAGCGTCATTAAAGCTATGAATCAAGTAACCAACACTTGGGAACGTAAATAGCACCCCCACTGACAGGTTACTCAGGTTTTTTTCACTGAAAACTCCGTCCATGCAGGAAAAGGAAGGAAACAGTGATATAACGAAGGGAAATAAAAGGAACAAAGAGTGTGGAGCTGCAGTCAAGATTCAGGACAGCGAAACGAAACTCTAATATTGATGGTAGGCAAAGATGACACAGCCTTTTCATATATATATATATATGACACATTATGATATCTCGCACAGAAAATCTGCGAAGCAAACGGAAATAGCTGCGATATTGACTTTGTTTCGAGACGAACCAGTTCGTGTGCTCCTGCTGTGTCCTTTCGTATAGCTATAGCGACTGCAATATCAATACAACCGTTTATACATATATATGCAATAGACATTGGTACATTGGTGCACAAACTGTTATTGGAAGTTCTTTGGAGGAAATCGCACGATTCAACGCAGAAGTATCTGGAGCGGGACACGTTTCTTTGAAGCGTGATGCAAATTGCAATTGCCAATAAGACAAATGGAAGAGAACAGCAGGGGGCACGAGGAAGCTTCAGAAAGATCTTCAGTTTTCTTGCATCGTTCTTGCCATCTAAATATTTCTCAATCACCATTACCGATTATTCGTCTTTTGCTAAACGACATTCTCCTAATTTTACGCTTATTTTCACTTCTACATGAGAACTTATCATTTTAGCAGAATTAGAGGTCAAAAATCGCACAACCATTTTCATAATGTACTGGGTTGGAAAGGTCAAGTAAAACCAAATTAACAAAACCCTGGAGCTCACCCTGAAGAGGTTCGCTATACATACGACAATACGATGAGAATTCAATAAAATGTGGTAATACTATACTTTAGCATCGAATACGATGAGACAAAGTTTTTCTATTTTTCGTCTACATAGTTGTCGAATAATTTGATCTTATAATATGCAAAAGGTATACCTATATTATATCTGAATCCTTTGCTTATGCATGTGAACTCGAGTGTCCAATTACTCGAAAACTATGGAGAAGAAAAATCTTAAAAAATGTTGTATATTCATATTTAATACGAAAGAGTGAGCTTATCAAATTTCATCAAATTTTAATCTTTTAGAATTTTCCCATGCTTTTAACGTGGCAACGTTGGTATGAGCAGCCACCCCTCCCCGATGAATTGGATATTATTTGGAATGGTAATTGAAGCGCATCTCTGAACTGACATAACTTCAAGACCGTCACGGGGATTCATACGCAGTCCATATATCATAGCAGTCCATAAAAAATGGCCATCAGATCCGACTTGTGCAAAAAAAATAACACCAAACGTCAGCTGAAGTTCCGATTATCGCTCTTTTTTTCCTGGATACTACTCCCTGCTTGTCCATCCAACTGCAGCCGATTTATCTCGAAAGCGTATCACATTCGCTAAGAGCCAAGGGAAACTGTGGAAAAAAGTTGCCGATACAGCTGGTACCTAACTAATCTCTCTCTGTGGTGATGTGAGCTCGCTCAAGCGCGACCACCAAAGGCGCTTACATAGAGAACTCCCCAGCTGTAATGCAATGAGCTAGCCAATGCACGTCCAAAGTGCCACAATCTGGGTGATAAGAGTCTGCCTCAAGAGGCCACCAGAGCCGTTAATCGACCGCCCATCCACGCTAAGGTGGACTATTGGTCATGGGTTTATAGGAGGTACGAGAACCGCTCAGTCTGGCAACACGTAAAATGTATTAGTTTGTTTACTGATCAGAAAAAGGTTGGTTTAGTCCAGGCGGATTGAGAAAACCAGATCCAGGCCCAAAGTCCCAAAATGGTTATTGTTTAAGAATTAGGGTTCATTTCAATAGATGCAGTCGACCGTCTTCCAAAACCATGCACACAATTTCTCAATCTGTCTTAACAAGATCGTAACAGCACTTTTTATAATACTCCGAAATTTATCAAACTCAGATAAATAATATCGTTTCCTGATCAATTCGCTCATCGCTGACAAATGAAATCTAGACCAATGAGCTTTTTTTCGAGCTGTCACTGTCAGTTATTTTATTGCGTATAATTAACGAATCAACGACAGGTCAACGGCCTCCGATATGTCACGAAGTGTGAAATTATTCAGGCTCTTTATGGGGAAAGCTGACTTTTTTACTAAAAACCATGAGAAAACGGAATTCCATGGGGTGCTCGATATTTTTTTTTCACGACTCGATTAGGGGGATCCCTTGATTTCTGCAGACGTTGAAATATTCCAAGCCCCTGTTTTCACTGACTGTGACCAGACCGAACGTTTGAAGTTTTAGATTTGAGCGGAAATCCGGTTATTCTGAGGCAGAGAAAAAAAATGTAGCGCATGTGATATGAAAGCGAGGAGACACGTTTACGAAGAAGATTCGATAAGATGGTAATGTCATATCGGACATCTCGACTTTCTTTAGGGGCGAAAACGTAGAGCGATTTATGGATTTCTTTTTGCAAGTGGCAATCCGAGTATTTGGACGGTATCTCTGAGAATAAAAAGAGGAATAAGAGTCTCCGGCGAAGGGTAATATTCCATCGCGTGACATAATCGTAGGACGATCAGAGTCTGACGCGCAAGGTATATCAACGTCGTCACTTGGTTCGGGCTATTGTTCGAGGGAAGAGTCGCGATGAACGGGAGAATATAATCCAGAGAGCTATATGGAGGTGATTGTTGGTGGGCTTTGGCTTTCCTAATTAACATTGGAACGGCCACGAAGCCATAAAATTCATTCTTATGCATGTATCGACTATTCAGAGAGACAGGGCGTAAATCGCATCATTTTAGCTAGTCAAAACAATGTGGATCAGGCCTTTTTAGACATGAGCTTTATGTGTGCGAGGACTCTCTTACATACCGGAGTAAAATAGCCAGGGGTTTGTACTGAGAGTACGTGCTTCTGAAGCAGTAGTTGTGCGTCGGTGCAATAGCTCTCGCTGGCTATAAATCCGACATGTGGATAAGCCCTTATCGTAGGCCCTTTCTTTGTGGTTAACCATACCGGATCCTACTCTTTCTTCAATATATATAATCTCTTGTGTATCAGCACACCACCAGCTTTTAACCGTTTTACGGACACTGCTTACGGGTCTCGAGTATTCAAGCATGCCTGTGGCGAATATTCTTGCCGACCAAAAACAACGACAACCTTTTTTCCCCCAATCAGCTAAATAAATTTTTCACGTTTAAACGGAATTTTTTCCGATGCTACTCACACACCGAGAGAACGATTTATTTATATGTACCACAGCATTTGTTCACTGCTAACGAGCGTAACGTCGGATACGGCGAAATAAATGTTTTTGCACAGTCAATGAATCATTTATTTGAGCCTCCCGATTTTGTCTGAAATAAACATTTGTTAATAGTTAATAAATGAATCATTCGATAAAACGTAACCTTCGTTGATAGAAAATGAATTTTATGACCATAAACATCTACTGAGTTGGAAATAAGAGCGATCGAACAAATCGCTGTTATCTTCAAGGAAACGCTATGCCTATGAAATTTGATCGTGATAACAAGGATATTTTTTGACCATTAACCAATTTTATAACAGTTAATGAATGTTTGAGTGAAACTACCGACTAAATATATTTCTTTATTATAAATTAACTGTTTTATCAGTGCACATTGCCACTGAAAATAACTCGTGCAAACTTTAGACGATGAAAAACTCCCAGGAACAATGGCTGAATAATATTACATATAAACACGTATCTTGGGAGCGCCATTCTATTTTCACGGATTAATTCTTTTTTTTTCTATTCCTCAAAAACTCGTAAAAATGGTATGAAGCTGACGATGTTTTTTTCAATCAAAAATAAAATAATGGCTATAAGCTGATTTTTACAAAATATTATATTCCACGGATCGAGGTTTATGAGTGGAATTATTTCTTGCTCGCAAGTTTGATGAGAAAAAGTGGATTTTTATCGACGAAAATTTCGCTGAAATATGCTTTCATGTGTATTCGAGTCTTGTCTGTGTGTACGTGCGTGTGTTTGCTCGTGTGTGTGTTATAGATATGAAAACGAGTCTACCAAACAATTCCGCTTTCTTTACGATATGGCTCAACGTTCCTCTTTCTATCATGAACACACATTACTTATTGATATTGATATTCCAGGACATCTGTCTCCCAGATGTACCCTTAGACTCGCTTTTCTCGATCGTCTAAAATTGTAGAAGTCCCGGATGCTACGTGGATACTGGGTCTCGCATCGTCCTTTCGAAAATCGAATTGGATTGGTGCCCGGGATCCATCATTTCTTATGAACATCCAGAGTCAATTTGGAATGAATTTTGCACGGTTCCCCTCTTCTGACCTACTATCATTGTCGAAGATTTGAGGGAACGCGGCAACGCTACTTTCAAAATTAATTGAATCATGTCATTGCCGCTGTCGAACAGTTTTGCGTCTATTATTAAGGACGTTGTCTGGTGACGGTCAATTGGAAATTTCCGTTTACAGTTTTTCTTACGTACAAAATGGTTTTGCGAGCATAAATTCATTGGAAAAAGTTGTTACAAATTGACTTAAGAACAACATACTCGAAATTCAAGATCGTCCGAGTCAAAATAGATTTGTTATATAATAACCCAAAACTTCGATAACATTTCAGGACCCATTTTTTTTAAAAACTAAATGAAGCTTCTTCGATGTTAAATAAAAGCGTATGCAAAGTTTTGAGAAGCTTCACCTTTTAGGAATCGAAATATTCAATATGGAAAATTGAAAGTTTTAATACGCACTCTGATGAGAAACTACTGGAAATTGGGATTGTTATCAATTCCGCGAGCTATGAGTTATCACTTTTTTCTTCATGTGCTGCAAATTTAGAGGAATTCTATCTATAGAAAATTTTGCAAACGACGTCTTTAACCCTGCAAATATACATCTCCTATGAGTGCATATTGAGCCAATCGGGTCCAAGGCGTTTAGTAGTCTGGGATATTCGATGACTATGAATTTCTTGTTATTTTTTTGCCGCAGTCGTTCTTCGTAGAAGATTATCCACATTTTATAGCGCAAATGGATTTTTTTTTCGAAAACGAAAATGATATGACAAAACATTCATTGTCGTTGAATGCTAAACGATCGGTGACAAAAAGTGAATGGGGTCAAAACGACCCAGGATGCACTCAAAGGGTTGGAATTCTATTGTTTTCATGAATTTTGTCAAAAGATAACCAATTAGCACTTGTGAACATTGGTAGAAGTTTTTTATTCGTTCTGTCCACGAGTCAATATTGGACACAAGTCAGTAATAAATTCTAGCACTAATAATCATGAATGGAATACGATTAATCGATTTTCAGACATTTGATGAGTCGTCCAATTGAGAGATTGGAAAAATGCCTGGTAGAAAATAGCCAATCAGGCTCGGGTGATCGAGAATGTTCTCGTGTCTGAATCTTGATACGGACTCGTGTACAATTCGACACACCGAGACCTGGAAAGTGACACCTGGAAAATTCGCATTTTCATGAACGTGCGCATTTATGAGATATTCCCAAAATACGATCGATTCTTCCGGCTAAAATGCGAATCCCGATTATATATATATATTTAAAAAATGAAAAGAATTATGACCGATATACCAAAATGTGAAAATTCCCAGTCACGTTTGGACTTGCAAATGAGCAGATTCCATAACGAAGTGGTTGAGTATTCATCTGAACCGTGTATTTTGAGGGACATTCCAGATTATTGTGGCTTCTGGGTCGATTCAATGAACAAAATTTAACCCCTTCCCGTGCAGACTTGTGGAAACTCTTCAGTTTACAAATTTATCAAAACGAATAAGGAGGATGGTGAAGCACACCTGAGATTGGCTACATCCGATCTCCACCACCGACTACGATGGGCGCGCAGTCGGTGCGTGACTCCGACGATCGGTCGAATTAAGCAGCAAAAAACTGAGGTCAGTACGCGGTTGGGTGACCGCTTAGCCACGCACAGGCTGTCCCATGAATTGTTGAGCGGAAGGCAGTTTCCTATAAGTTTCTGATGATGTTAATCAACCGAAACTCTGTCAAAATTTAGACGCATGTATCGGCCAAGGTTTTCCATAGTTTCCCCAGGCCCTCGTGCAAATGCGATACAGTAGTGCATTAGGAATGAGTGGCTGTGCGCAAAACACACCAGGAGGGAACTTAGGACTTGGGAAAGTTTTGCACCGGAATAATTTATTTTTTATTTTTATTACGTCGGAATAATATGATTCCTGATCGACAGAGAAAGAATCGTGTGAGGAGAAAGAGGGATACACGTGCATAAAAATAAAAAATCTGAAACCACTGCCTGGCTTCGTGAGCCGCGGGAAAATAATTCGGTCTGATAAAACAGGGAAAGGCATTGGAGAGTTTAGCGACGAATCGGGTCCAACGATCCGGACGATCTTCCAAATACGAAAATGTTGATTGGAAAAACGTCTTTCTGGTAAATCGGTTAATTCGGACCAGCCGAACGACCGACAAATTCCAAGCGGTTGAGCCTACCAGCCAGTCTCTCTCTCTCTCTCTCCCTCTCTTTTTCTCGCTGGTGCTAGATTGACCCATCACGATCGCCACTCTCCTTAAATTGTTCGTAAAACGAATTAACGTACTGCACGCAATGCACTTTAACTTGCTTCACGTCGGCACGTATCTGAATCGGCCGAGCCAGTCGGGAGAACGGTGTAAAATATGTTCTTGTGGCATGAACGATACAGCTGCTCCTGTATAGAGAAGCGATATATGGAGAGAGATTCAGTAAGAAAAAGCTCCGGCAGCTAGTTCCACACGTCATGATCAGCCACGACGCTTCATTTTTCTCCCTAAGACTGTCGCTGCTTATTACGATCTTTATCATCTACAAAATGTCCCAAAAGTCCTAGCAAACTTTGCCAGTGCGTAGGACGTCTAAATTCTGAAGAGATTCTGCTGAAGATCCTTCGGCTCTATCTCGTTTATTGGACTGTTGAGTAAATTTGAATTATGAGCAAAATTCGATGCACAGTAGTCAGAAAAGCGAACGGAGAACTTGGTCTGCAACTGGTTGAAATTTGGCACGGGGAAATCCTAGTTCGATCATCACTCAATTCCCACAGCGTATCAGATTCCGGTCCGTTAAGGAGTCTGGCTACACACAACAATATTTCGTGAGAATATTTTTTAGCATCAACTACAATGACACAATTTTTTTTAAATATTTTTCGTCTACATGTTTGTCGAATAATTTTATCTGAATCCTATGCTTATGCATGTAAACTGTAGTGTTCGATTACTCGAAAACTATGTAGATGAAAAATGTTTAAAAAAATTGTATATTGTAATACCAAAGAGTATGCTCGCGAAATTTCATAAAATTCTCATCATTTCAAATTTTCCCATGCTTTTAACATGACAGCATTTCTGTGCTTAGTCAGCCTCCTTAATTAGTTGCCTCCCACTAATATAATGCATGCTAGGAGAAACAATGGAGAAAATTTAGTGTGCTTAGGAATTTGTCGATCTTCGTATACTCCGAATCTAGAAGATGACTTCTTGAACACTCTGTATATAAGATGGTATTCAAAGGTTCTCATAAACATGACTAACACGTAGGCTTGCCGTTGTAATAGCGGGCATAGATGCGGAGAAAAGCTGTTGGGGGATTACGTGGGCGGGGATTTCGCGCCATCGAGCAATTTACTAACAAGAGTCGATGTTCGATTAGATATATTGGTGTTGTAATTCGACGTGGAAATCTGTCGTACGGTCGACAAAGGGTCGACGACATTCCCGATTTACGAGAGGCTACGCGTACTCTATATCAATGTAAATCGATATCCAACATTCGAAAGGGAATGCCAAACGTATGACTCGATGCGTTGAACTTCGTGGTATACGTCCTTTTAGCTCGTCGCTATTTTCATATGGATATATATTTATGCTACGCGTTGGTTATATGTGCTTTGTTAAAATTGTCAAGCTGGACGGCAACCTGCTCCAAATCGTCGCAATCCATGTGTGAGAACGTGGAGTGCGATATCCCGTAAACAATCGAAACTCCATATCCACCCGAATTCGTACCAGCTCATTCGCATTTTCGGATTCAACTTGCACTCTCCTAAAGATTTTTTTTCAACCATTCATACCCATGTTCCGACTGTCCATTCATTTTCACCGATGATGATCAAGGAGGTTGGCTACATACGTGATCGGGATTCGATAAAATTTTTAATATCGTTTAGCATCAAATTACGGTGAATAATTTTTTCCCAATTTTTCGGCTATATTTTTGTCGTTTTATCATTTCGCGGACTAAACATTTTTTTCGAAAATTTGAATAAAACTCAATCAGCATGGAATCAAAATAAGAGAAATTTTTGAAAAATCTTCAAGTAACGAAAGCAATCAGTCGCTCTATGACAAGTCTCGAATATATTCGATACCGAAAATTTATTTTTGGCGAGAATGAAGCACTGTCGATTGAATCTGTCGGGGTGATAAAACGCTGCGAGGAGCAACGGGGCGGAGTGATTAGATGGATTTCTGGAAGCAAGTGAGTCGATTTCTATCCCGAAACTGCCTTCGTCTTAATGCAGTAAATTCTTAACTGGTGACTGAATATTTTCGTGTTGTGAACTATTTTCAGAGAACGGAAATGACAGGATACATGAAAACTCGACGATCCGGAGCCATTTTTATACTCTACAGATTTGTAAATTTTCTTTTTATTAATTTAAAAAAATCGACGAAGAAAAAATAGTTTTGCACTTAAGATGTTCTTTCTGGAATAAATTTACCCATCTGCCTCCAGTAACGCGAACAGATAAATGGAAATTTCAACGTGACTACATGTAAGATACTGAAAAAAAAATGGACGATGTTGAATTCGGAGCTTTTAAAGATTAATTCCAATCGCCACTGGAAAGCATGATGGACACGTCGATTTTCCGATGCTCAAACAAAAGATATTCGTACGCCATGAAATAGTGATTTCAATGAAATTCGCATGCCCCTATAAAAATTTCTGTATACGCTGTAAACGCGAAAATTGACAAATTGATGTTTTCCAAATTGGGGCGTTCTGTATAAATTTAATCGAAGATGTATTAAAATGGCGATAGGGAAATTGATGAGAACGTATTAACACTTTAGTTATTTTCTCGACAAAGAAAGGCAAAGAGATTCTCTCGATCTCAAATTCCAATGAATAAGAGCCATAGTAATTTCTTCATCGTTTTATGACGTTCCACTTTCTCTTGGCACATCCGGTTGAGCTCGTCACTCGATCTCTTGAATTTCGAGGTGTTTTTTTTCACTAATTGTCTTCATCCCCTATGTGAGTCTATCTTTACTTTAGCAGGGTTGGTGGTGGTGCGTGAAACTTAGTTATTCCTGCATAGAGTACGTCTTCGGGTTACGGGGAATAGGGAGCCTTACAGTTCCTCCGGAATGATTACGTCGTATTTTTAATTAAAAAATTCTATTAATTTGCACCCTCAGGGGGTTTTTGCATCTACGAGGGAAGGTGCTAGAGGAAGCAGTCCCACGTAGCTATGCAACGTGCAGAAAAGAAGAGAGAGAGGAAGGTGAGGAGATGAAGAAGGCGGTGGGGGGTAAGAGTATATGCTCGAGGGTGAGAACAAACGAGAAATGAGAGGAGGGCAGGTGCTGATCCAAAGAATGGACTGGTACAGGCATCTTCCTTGAGGCAGAATTATAAAGCTCAGTTTTTAAGACTATCCAAACCCCACACTTACCACCTTACGCACGCAACCCCATCTGACTGGGGGCTGGACGGGTGGGTTCCTATTGCGAGAAGAAAAAAAACTGAGGGTGGAAGAAAAGGGAGAAAAAAAGGTAATGGAGATAATTGCAGCAGGAGCGAGCGGGTAGAAAGAGAATATAAAGAGAGAGAGAGAGAGAGAGAGAGAGAGAGAAAGAGAGCAGGAAACGAGAGAGAAAAGAGGGCAAGGGAGGAGGATTCTCAGGACGAGAGCTTTTAAGGACGGGGTAAAAACTGGTGTTCTTACAGCTCGGGGGGTAACAGCATAAAAAAAAGTAAAAATGGTTATACAAGTGTTGGGAGATGGAAGGAGTCCTGAGAGTTGGATCTGCCTGGCTCGTGCCTCCGGCGTTATCCTTCCAAGCTCTTGTCACTCTCAATCCCACCCTCTCCTCGGTCTTCATTTGCTCTCTCTCTCTCTCTCTCTCTCTCTCTCTCTCTCTCTCTCTCGGCCACTTTTTCTTGTGACTAGCCTTATCCACTCATCCTCATTTAATGTTACTCGCATCGTGACGGTTTCCCTAATCCCACTGCACATTCTCCTAATGACTACTAATTTTCAATTTGAATGCTCTCACGTTCTGCGCATTATTACATGCATTCTGTATGCATGTACACTATTTAAGTATGAGTGAAGACTACGATGTGTGTTGGCAGGTATATTGTTCATATTCATACCGAAGAGTATTCATTACAGTCCTCTATATATTTAGGCTCCAAGCAGACGAACGGGATGAGAGTCGGAGAGAGAGGGAGAGAGGGAGAGAGGGGAAGGGAATTTGAAACAGTGACGTGCGACAGAAGGAAATATTTTCTGTCACTTCACTTGACATTAAAACGTGATGGAAAATTATCCATTCGTATGAACGATGCCCCGAGCTACGATCTGGTTTACCTGACATGCCTCCTCGCTCCAGTCATATTCGTTATGGCATGGCTGAAAAATATTAACTAACGGAATCGATAATTTTGCTATTCATTGTGGTAGGAACGTGACTACAAAAATATCGATGGTCGAAACACTTTTTTAGTTGATGAAAAACTAAAAAAAAAAACTCGGTCAATTTTTTTTGAGATTGGAAATATTTTCGGGTCTTTTTTTCAAGAAGTTGAGAAAGAAAATTTCATTCCCATGGTAGGTCACGTCCTCTCGATTTTCTACGTTTTTTTTTCGGGAAATATTACTTTTGCTTGACATTCACAGGAATTTTTATAAAAATTATGAATTTTTTTGAAGTTCAAGTTTTTAATCATTTTTTTTTCAAATAACGCGGTTGCATATTTTTCTTATTTTCACAACAACCAAGCTGCTGCGAAAAAAAATGTTGCATTGAAACGGATTTGTTGTTGCGTCGATTAGCGAGCTCGCCTGCTCGGAACTGCAACATCGAATGCCTTGGGATCGTATCTCGGCGCCATGGTTTTTGCGACACTAGAAATATGAGCGTGAAATAGCTGTGCGAAGTCATGTCTACGAGTTTCTTACACGAACCGACACAGCAAAGTCTTAGCATTTAAGCAGCCTTAGCCCGAGTTTGTACAGGCAAGAGCGAATCTCGATGGTTGCATTATTAGCATGGATTTTCCGTAGTTTCCGTACGCTGCTGTAAGACCAGAAAACATGTAATACACATCGAGAGTTCCATGCATGCAGAGAGAAAATCGGCTATGACCGCAGGCGATCTGTTCGTTGGTGAGAAATGCGAAATGTGACTGTGACTGTGAAAAAGCTCGAGAGCTTTCGGTATGACTTCACCTGAAGTCATACAATGGATCACATAATAAGGAGAATTCCGAATATTCAAGGATGTTGTACGTATATAATTCGTTAATGTTCATTGTTCGATAAATGGCTTCTTGATTGTCGTCAAACTTGTGCACGATCTCCGGAGCACTTCATGCGTAAAAAAAATACCAAATTTAAATTATTTTATCGTCATCCGAAAATTCAGTTCTCACGACGCATAGGAAGTTAAAAAAAAACTTTTTGTTGAGAACAATTATTTGAACAAATACAAAAAATATTTTTCCACAAACTTCATTTTGTTTTCGATGCTTACACTATTTAGAAGATATTAAAAAATTGGGAAGTGTAAAAAAAAAATTATTGCAACTTCATACCAGTTTCCATGAGACTAAATTTAACTTTTTTTTCTATAAAGAAAAAAATTTGCATCGTTGCAATGCAACGAAATTCATAAATTGATTCTTTTTTTAAAAAAACGAGAGTCACAAATAAAACGGCAATGTCGGTCTGCGACAATTTTTACAAATGAAACATTGAACGTCAAAGATATATTGAGGTAATTCATAAAATGGAAAAAAAACGGTCAATTGATAAAATATTTTTCGTTACACTCCAACGATGCAAACTTCAACGTCGTTCATTTGCGATTCGGGACTCATCATCCAAATCGTAAAATAAACAGAGTTGAAATTAAAAAAATCCAGCGCTTTGATATAAAATCGAAATGAATTTCTGAATGTTTGGAGTTTGCAATGAAAGAGACACAATTGAGGAAACAATTTTGTATCTCGTGTGTGCAGAGAGAAATCCGTTTCACAGAGTTTCGTATCCGGCGATAAAAAGACGAAGCAGGCAAGTTGATGTGGTGTCTCGTGCGAGAAGGACAATAATTTAGTGGGACGAAGCCGACGAGAGGTAGCGATGTTATAAGATTGGGAAGGATGTAGAGGGCTGGAGAGAATCCACCAAAGAGGATCGAGTTGAAGAGATGTACTTCGAAGAGAAGAAGTATTTTCTCAGAGCGGCTAATCCCTCACCGCGCATCTCTATATATGTAATTCCTCATGGTGAGTTCACGATTGCGTATAGGACACGATTTGAAATTTGAGAAAAGGATTATGGACTCTCGTCGAGCTCGAGTAAATCATTTCCCCATCCTGTCCTCATAACCGCGACAACAGACGCGGCTGATATACATAATGCAGTGTGGAATTGATGTCGCTACAGGCTCGAAAAATAATACTGTCAAATTGATTGGATAAGTCGTTCGGATAGCTGCGGAAAGAATGCGAAAAATTAACGAGTCGATACACTCATCTACGTGCACGATTCGCGATCGATCTGCATGTGAGTGTGTCTGTGTTTTTTCTTTTTTTTATTTTACCGAGTGTCATAGTTTGATCGATGAGGACCCAGCTGTAGCGAACACTCGCTAATTAACCGCGAACTCGTTGCAGCAATGAAAATGTCTCGATGAACGATGAAACGATTTTTTTCTTCAGTTTTTTTTTCCAATCTTCGTTCTCTCACCTCCTGCAACGACATGGGACTCTCGATCAACGGGTATCGGATTATATTTGTGTCGTTTATTTGTGTGCTGATAAAATCAAGAAACTCGCTCGTCTGCTGGCACGGGACTCATGCAAGTCTATTATCTCTCCATGAAGCTGATTCGGTGGGCTCGGAAAAAATCATAATGACCTGAAAATTGACGCGACAATGAAGTTTGCATCGTTTCAGTCCATCGAAAAATATTTCATCGATTCACCATTTTCTTAAATATTTTTGGAATCGCATCAATATTTTTTTAACGTTCAATTTTTCTTTTGCAAAAATTTCCATAGACCGACACTGCAGATTAATTTTTGGCTCCGCTTTAAAAAAAAAAAACTGTCAACGGAATTTCTATTAATTCATTTTCTGAATCAACTATCTTGGTAGTTAATTAGAAATAAACTAATTTCGTCGCATTCCAACCGTGTAAATTTGAAATTATTGAAATGTGAAATTTGAAATTATTAAAATTTGGAATTAAATTATTTTGAGAATCAATTATAAATTAATCAATTCCGTTGGATTTCAACAGTGCAAATTTGAAAATATACATTTTCGTTGATTAATTTTTTAAATAAATTATTTTGAGAAAGAATTAATTCTAAGATTCTTATTTTATAAATTCTACCATTCTAAATCCCTATTTTCAAAATTATTTAATTCTCCAAATAAATTATTTCAATTTTTATATTAAATATGAATTTTATTGATCATAAAATACGTGTAATTAATTATATTAATTATAAATATCAATATTAATAAATTAAGATTATGAATATATTATTAATCAATCATTATTGTAAATTATAAATATTTTTATGTATTATAAATTAACTAATTCCGTCGCATTCAAACGATGCAATCTTCAACGTCATGAGAATCGAACTGGGGATGGTTTTCTCGGTATTTTTTTTCAGTGAAATCAAATGGGAACGAAGGTCAATAAATGTATGAATTTGTCTTAGGTTTTGCTCCATATTGGAGGGATTTATTTTTCGAGTACTTTGAGGACAAAATGACGCCCTCTATATCGTGATGCATTTTGGGCTTGCTCATCGGAATACGTTGTGTAACTCTGGAGGAACCTTAGGACGAATTAAACTTTGTCAGGGCGGAAATGCGAAGTTCGGAGGAAGCGAGAGAACTAGGAGGTGAACGAGGGGCGAGA
This sequence comes from Campopleginae sp. 14b, assembly GCA_030522525.1. Lineage (NCBI taxonomy): Eukaryota > Metazoa > Arthropoda > Insecta > Hymenoptera > Ichneumonidae > Campopleginae sp. 14b. The sequence goes on from JAPYYS010000082.1 coordinate 53,960, forward strand.
GCGACAATCCGATTTCTCGCCAGGCTGGACCAGATGATCGAATGAAGAAAACAAGGGAACCTATACATACATATAGATATAGGTATGTGTATATATAACCGCACAAGTTCTGATGGCTGACTCGCCACGAACGAATCGCCACCCAATCCTCCAACTTTGCTGACATTTATTCCCGTGCATAGACTGGATAAAAGTGTGCGTATCTGGAGTGTTGAAGTGAATTTCGAGTTTGTTGAATATTCAATCAATACTGCCTGGTAAATCCGATTGATTTCAAGGCCAAGAATTGTTATAGTTTTTTCGTGCAAAGCATAAAACAATGTCTGCTGGAAATAATTCTCCAGCTGATTAAAATCCTCATTCAATAGCGGCGAAATAAAAATATTCGAATAATTTAAAAGAAACCGCGTGGCGAGTGACCCTCGAATCCATTAAACTCGTGGCGTTCCGACCGGTTTTACTGCTTGACTTGGCAATTATGTTTGGGGCTGCGAGAAAGGAGCCACCAGATATTGTAGGGGAGAATTGTTAGGCTACGAAAATATAGTCTGGTGTAGTAACTGGAAGAGAAAGAGAGAAGGAGAGAGGGGCTGAATATCAGAAATAAAAAGAGAAAGAGAAAGCTCGCGATACCAAGCCACAAGCTTGCAACGGTGAATCTGTCGAATGAAAATCGATTCGGCACGTCGCGGGTGCTCGCGGAGAGCCGGATCCCGGTAATTTGTGACACGCGATCACTATACCGTTTCTACACCCGCTCTCCGTTAGCCCTTTTATTTCCTAGTCACTTTCATTCTCTTTTCTTCCTTCCATTCCTTTTTCTCTCTTTCCTTTTCTCTCTCTCTCTCTCTCTCTCTCTCTCTCTCTCTCCCTCGCTCACTTTTCCGATGATAAATTGCCTCTGAAACTTTCGCACTAGCATTCGTAGAGCTTCCAAAAAATTCAGTGCGTTTCACACTTTTTACAAATCGCTCTGAGACACTTGCACTATTTCCCGTTAATCCTTCCTCTGAAAAAATCGTAAGGGTTGAGGGACGGATCATGCAGATCCATTTAGTCTCGCACGTACGAAAAACCTTTTTTTCCCATTGTTCCGGAGAAAAATTAATCGCAAAGGTTTTTAAGCGCAAACGTTCATTCCGATGCAATTTTCTTTGGTTCAGTTTCAATTGAAATTGATTAAAAAGTCCGATGGTTCGTGAACGGAGAATTATTTAAATTTCTATACTCTTTTGAACAAAGCAAATTTTACATTGTATGAAAATAATAATAGGATATGCATTTCGGTTTGTGTAAAATGGTGCTCCGTGGTTAGCGGCAAAGAGGTTAACGCGCTCTATCGTGTTTCGCTGCCGGATCTTTCGTGGGTAGGCGTTGCGCGCTAAATTAATAATTATTACTGGGGTCGTTTCGAAACGGCGCAACATCAGTTTCGCTCCGTGTATTCCATCAGGTTTCATATATACGTGCAAATGTCCGCGTGTATATAATGCGAAAGGATTTCATTTCGTTTGGTGAAAGAGCGAAGGGTATTTCTGTACATTTGGCTTTTCGAGACTTCCTTTCGAGCGGTGAAGCGCTCGCCCTTCGAAACGCCTTTCCCGTCATCGCCATCCCCGTTTGACTCGTTGCTCGCGCAACCCTCGCGCGTCCGAAAACCCGGTAGCCGCCCTAATCCGGAGTTATATACAAGCTTCTCAGCGGAGAACTGCGTGTACTTGACGACTATCGTTCCTCACTCCACGCGGCAACTCGCTAGAGGGGAAAAAAACAAGAGAAAAAAAGAAAAAACTGGGATAGCAAAAAAATGAGGAATTTTTTCCGAGGCTCTCAGCGCACGTTGGAAAGAAAGAGAACATCTTTGTTGAAGGATAGAAATATAGCGCAAGTGGTGTGTTGAGCCAGACACTAATTTCCGCCGGCCGGAAAAAAGCCTAAGATTTTATAGCAATAATCACCGTGGCTGAGCTTCCGGACTACACCTCGCTCTCTCACCTTTTTTCTCTTTCCCTCAATCACCGCTCAACCGAATGAATTCTCGAGTCCCGTTGAAACGACTTGGGTAAACGGAGTAGTATAAAACGCTATTTTATCCACCATAATTTGCACCGGTGATGTATTTAACTGGGTACATCTATTCCCTTGTTCACAGACACTCATACCATTTTTATACATAACATCGAGGCACTAATGCGAATTAATTACTAATTGAAGAGTTGGCTCATAAAAACTCGAGTTTTTAGAATACATGAGTGTTGTGCAACGGCCACTTACAACGAGAGATCGATAATATCTTCACATTGAATCCCTTGACGCTGTGAGAAAATTCCGTGATTTACGCCGAAGAATATTAGAATTTTTCCTAAAATCAGTAGAAAAATTAATATTTTAGAAAATATAATCGTGCACTCGGAATACCGAAGCCTCAGCGCTTTTATAAGGGACCAGCGAGCTTTGGAGCTGCTGCTCATTCATTTTCGTGACCACACAATCAAGGTAAACCGGATCTGTCAAAAATGACTGAACTCTGAGCACGAATGGACGTGGAATATTGCCATATTATTTCGGGAATGGAACCAATATTTCCGATAAATGGCTCGACCCAGTAAATCGAAAAGATCGTTAATCGTCGATAAATTGGTCAATCAAATTAATAAAGTTGAATCGATAATGATCGCTTTTACCCGATGAAAAAAAATGGTTGTAGAAATTTCCAAAACATCTACAGGACAGAATATCCGATGACAAAATCTTCACAATAAATATATCGGCCGTCGGAAAATCACTTTCAACTTACTTACACTCAATCGATTAACTCGATAGCATGATGTGATTGTGTACACTGTAATCGGTAAATGGGAATTTAATATATCATGATGTATGGTGTGGAATGATGTGACATAGAGAGTTCTGATGATGTATCATGTAATATAATAGTGCTTAGTCTCATATAATGGTGTATTCGGTTATATGGTGTCTATGGGGTTTATAGGGTTTTTATGGGGTTTATGGGGTTTTTATGGGGTTTATGGTGTTTTATGGTGTTTATGGTGGAATTGTAGAAAAATTGTGTTTACGTGCAGCTTCCGAAATTCAGGACCTTTAGTCCTAAAGTATTTGAATTTGAAAGAAAAACAATAATTCGGATTTGCGTATGAGAATCGAAGCAGGTAATGGATTTGATTTGGTCGAAAGATTTCAGAATAAAATGATTACAATTGCATTTGGATTTTAAATGGAGAAAATTAGCGTCGGATGGGAATGTACGTGGACAAGGAGTGAGTCGTGTGTAACGAGAAAGGCTAATAGGTGATCTCGTGGTATTTGAACGATGCCGAGTTTAACTGAGTGAGTCTGCAAGGTACACCTAACTCGGAAAGTCTCGGTGGCAGGAAGAATATCCCATTAGGTGATACGGGCCCATCATCGATCATTATCTAGTATAGGTAATGGTCGTTGGAGAGCACGCGAATTGCCTCTTCGTATAACGAACGTGTTAGTTACTTAGTTTGTCTGGTGAATCGCGAGGTCGCCGGATATCTCTTTATGGTCGATTGATCTCAAGAATTAAATAGAAAATTGGACTAGTTCCTGCCAATTCTTAATTCCATCGTTCCTCCGCACTAAATGCAAATCACAAGCTGCACCTCCTTAGGAATGCCAAATTTTGTTGCATTCAAAATTTTTTCATCGACGAATCTTAATTAACTCATGATAATTAAACAATTAATATTCCTGGGAACGAAAGAACTGCATGAAAAGGAGTGTCTCGTGGATCTGTCATCTTGATCAAAGTTCCAACAAATTGATGCAGTAATTTGAAGGGACAGAATTCAGGTCAAAAAGTTCGACTCTGTCATTTTTCCGCTACGAGATTTTTTTTTTCTTTTTTTTTCCACACAGCCAAAACCTCTGGGGCATGGAAAATTGAATGAGTCTCCATAAAACCGATAAATCCACATGGAAGCCAGAGCGATAATTATTTAAAGCTCCCTAACGACCCAAACGAAGCTTCTGATTGATACGGAATTGGTAATCGATGTTCAGTTATCAATCGGAGTTACGAGCTGCGGTGCACTGCCAAAACGAGTGAAAGAATTGAAAGTGAGCGAGGAGAAGCTGGTCGGAGGTGCGAGAAGGCATGCAGAACACGTCGCAGCAAACTGCAACTCTGTTTGAGCCTCCAAGAGGTTCGATTCGATAAAGGATGATTAAGCTTCGCTCAACGATCCATCTCTGGTTCAACACTAATAATATGGCTAATGGACCGCTTACGTAAACGGCATTCTCTCTTTATTGATTTTATCCGCTGACACGAGAGAATGGCAGAGAAATGTTCATCTAATTTGATCCTTCATGGATCGCGACGCGAGGTAGATCGTCCCAAAATGTGACTCTCTGTACACCGAAGAAAGTTCACTCACGCACACCAATCAGGCGAGTCTGACACGCGTGCGAAGTGAATTAGTAACCCTTAATTAATTGCAGGTAACAGCTGTATCGAATGCCTATAGGGGATAGCGATCGCCATCAAAGCACAACGATCAATATTCTCTGCCTTGTAATATTCTCCAGGAAATAGATTTGCTAATGCAGGAGAAGAACAAGAACAATAAAACTTGATTTGCCAATAGAAAAACAAGGTCAAACTTATAATTAGCTCAAGATTGCACAGTCTATGAAACTTCGACATTCGAACGAGTACCTGAAGAAGAGAATCTGCTGGGGTTTAGATCGTAAGTCCAGAACGAATACGTGAGTTAAATCTTAAACAATGAAAAAACCTCGAAATCTTTTTTTTCATTGGAATTGAGTGATTTTTTCCAAACGTCCTGTCAGGTCACTCGTCACACATTCAAACTGTTTTGAGAGCCCGAAAAAGTCTTGGACGTGGAAACAAAAATGTAAAAGATCGCGCAGCTGTTGGATATTTCACGAAATATATGTTACACGACGTGGTAATTTTATTGGATTGCGGAACAGCTCGTTAACCCACAGCTTTTGCTTGAGACTGTCTCGCGCTTAAGTTTAAACACTTGCCCCAGAAAATTGAGGCGGGTTAATTGGTTAAATTCTCGTGCTCATGGAACACGATAGAAACAAAAGTATAGATATTTCGCAACATAGTCGTTTCACAATCTCGCGTGGATGTGTGTGTGTGTACTATACAGTTTATTATTCATGCGCGACTACGACAGTTTCGTTTTGGTTTGCAGAACAGAAAATATAACGAGTAGATCGATGTATTTACGTGAGCGATCGAGCATGTTCATATTTTCGACTCCTATAGCCACGATATTTATTTATCCATATTTACGGGATCCAGTAGATCCGAAAGTTGATGGGAAGGTGAATCGAATCGGAAGATTTAACAAAAGTATTGGATACCATTCTTCTTCGGCCATTTTTGAGGGAAAAACGCTATGAAAAGAAATGAAAAAGGGCCAGAGGCCAGAAGTCTTTGGCATCTCATATCGAGAGATGGTAGTCATCATCTAGAATTTTATTTCTGAGCCAGAACTTTTCCCCAGTCGACTAGGATCTCACTATTTATTGGATTATTTAGGTAGATATATTTGAGGTAAATTTGTGCGACTGATCAAAGTGATGTCACCACCAGATGCGGAGGTTTTCGTACTCGATTATTCTGAAATAATGGTGCCTCTGTCAACTTGTCCTCCAATCAAGCAATCAGCCTTTGTGACGAATTTAAGATCATTAAACCTGTTCATAGGTGAATGCTGCGTGGGTAAGAGAGTTGGGAAAGGTTTTCATTTATTTTGGCGCGGGCAAGCTCCGGTATTTCAGCGATAACGGACTTTAGCTGCGATTGTTTGGGAAAAACGTATTAGCGGCGTCCATTGAATTCGCAAACTCGAGAAGCAACGGAACGGTTGAGAGTACGGGGATTGGAAGATTCACGGGATACAGCTGGGGGGATTTTGGTGAGAGACTGGCGCGCATTCGTCGAACGAGAAAGAAATATGTATACGCAGAGACATATAGATATATACATGAAGATTAAAAAAGGCTGCAGTAGTAACGGTGCTCTCCGATCTCCGCTATAAAGGGTCATTTGTGGAGTCTCAGCTATAGCCTTTATTCTTTCGCGATTTAAAGCTGCCAGAGCGAGACCGTTGTGTCCGCATGTATGTGTACATATATGCACTCAATGGAAAAGTGGGTCAGAATGGATAAAAAGGCATTGGAGCAAGGCAAAGAACAAAATGAATAACCTCCCGAAATATACGTACATAAAGTTGCCCCGCTCTCTGTCCGATAAGTTCGGATCACGATTTTTATGATTGAGACTTCAAACGATGTGCACAAAAAAGGATTAACGGCAGAAGAAATACGGATTAGAAAAACTCTCTACTCGTTAACGCCAATCGGTAAAATGAAATTTGAGTACGTTCTCACGAAACTAACGAGCTATTATACTTAAGTCGTCTTTGTCGGTGATTACTGCGTTTTTCAACAAACTCCACAAAACTTACTCAATCTCTACGACTTCGTTTCGAATTTTCATATGCTTCTAGAATCTTTCATTCCTGAGGTCGGCTACACACTACCATGTTGCCACGTGAAAAGCATAGGAAAATACGAAATTATGAGAATTTAATGGAATTTGGTTAACGTACTCTTCGGTATTAAATATAAATGCACAAAATTTTTAAGATTTTTCTCCTACGTAGTTTTTGCGTTATTGAACATTAGAGTTTACATGCATGACGAGCATAGTCTTCATATATAGGTATATTTTTTGCATATTGTTAACTCCAATTATTCGGGAACTATGTAGACGAAAAAAAGACAAAAAATTGTGTCATCGTATTTCATGCTAAAGAATATTATCACCAAATTTTAGCAAATTCTTATCATATTGTCGTATGTAGTCAACCTCCTCAAGTTCGTACTGTCGGTTTCAAAATAAATGTTCAGAATTTTATAGAAAAAGTTGCAGTCAAATTATCAAAGGGTTACAGATAACCAGAAAAAAAAGACATATTCGCATTAGTAATTTCATATATTTAACATTGAGTCTTGTGAAAAATATTGGTCTTTATTTTAATCTACAATAAATTGTTATCAGTTCTCAGGAGAAATCGCAGTTTTCATTGTAAATATACAATAGAATGAAATCTATGAAATCGATGTTTAATGTATGAAAGTACCAATGCGAATATCTTTTTTTTGATTCTCTGTAGCCTTTCAAAAATTTTATCGAATCTTATTCTTACCATAATCTACCACTGTGCTAAATTTTATCAAATTTTGAACGGTAATTCTAAAGCCGACAGCACACTACCTTAACAATACTTGATCGAGCGACACAGGTGAACAAAAAGTCTCATTTTTTGGTGCGGCGAAACGTTTTTTCTCCTCAGCAAAAATGTTGTACCTGAATATTCGGAAGTAGAATGTCCTGACGCATTGTTGTAACATGCCGAAACGGATTTAGCTTTGCTAGACATTTCCCTTCGAAATAGCTGGCTCGAGGGCTGCTGCACCATCGCATGCCACAGTTTTAGAATTTTTATCATTTACAAGAACACACACTGTCGCCGGAAAAGATAAGGTTGACCTGTCAAAACTGTGACGTCAGTTTATCCATTTTTCTTTTTTGTTTTTTTTCATCGTCCATCGGTCTTGGTTAGAAGTCAATTGATCGTCATATTTTCCACGTTTTCTCGGTACAGATCAAAGTGGCACTAAGTCTCCGTTGTAATTAATTTCATTAATGCCATGAAATATTCTGATAATCGTCGCAGGGAAATCGTTCGAGTGGAAGCGACCGAGCAATCTTGATTGATCGCTTTTAAAAATTGAGAGTTAACGGATATTCAATTTTGCTATAGCATTGAGAATCCATTGGAAAGCTACGAGAGATGTGGGCAAAGCTTTCGATTAAAAGAAGGAAAGTATCTCATTGAAGCTCATGATGGGGCGATGGCATCAGCGGAAACGATGAAATTTTTAATAATCAATAGAGAACATTGTGAAATTGAGTTGGGGGAATAAACTCGGTAGAAAAAGTAGCAAAAGGCACGAAATTGTGCGAACAACTACCCCATAGTCTCGGAGCTTATGGAGGAAGATAATTATACGCTTCGATAATTGCACCATTTATGTCTGAATTGGAGACGCGTTCCATTGTATGAGAGAAAATTGAGGGATGAGCAAAAAATTGATCCAACTGCGAAAGGAGAAGAGGAATAATCTGGGAAAGCTTGACAATAACGTCTCGTCATCCGGATATCCTGAGACCAAACTCAATTAGCGTTCAAAAAAAAAGGCATTTGTGACTTATATACAGTGACGTGCGATTAAAACGCATCACTTGATTTTTTGACGATCTCATTTACGAGTTAACTGCTTCGACGACACCCCCCAATCGTTACGTTTAGCAAATTTTATCTCCTCTCCAATGAGCCTCGTTTCTCTTCGACAAAACGTCAAATGATCGATCATCCCGAGAGCTTGTGCGAAATTGCACAACGCAATTTTGACAAATTATCACAAACTTAGAGCTCCAAGCAAATTTACCCGTCGATCAGAACGAAAAAAAAAAGAAACGAAAAAAGAGTTACCGGTCAGTAGCTTTGCTTTCTATCGTCATCAGAGAGGGGGGGGGGGGGGGGGACATTCGAAACGCGATGAAATGTGAGAAGACTATGTTTATTTTTGTATTCATGAATTCCTTCGATTTTCATTTTAAACCCGTCGAGTGCATACTGGGTCATTTTGACCCGAATAAGAATCAAAAATAAATCAAGCCGATAAGGAGTGAGGAAACTACGGTTATTTTAGTCGTCACGAATTCTTTCGATTTTCATTTTTAGCCCGTCGAGTGCATACTGGGTCATTTTGACCCGAATAAAAATCAAAAATAAATCAAGCCGTTAAGGAGTGAGGAAACTTGGGTTATTTTAGTCGTCGCGAATTCTTTCGATTTTCATTTTTAGCCCGTCGAGTGCATACTGGGTCATTTTGACCCGAACAAAAATAAAAGATCAATCAAGCCGATAGCATGTGAGAAAACTACGTTTATTTTTGTCCTCAGGAGTTCTTTCGACTTCCATTTTTAACCCGCCACGTGCATACGAGTCATTTTGACCGGAACAATTTTTTCTGACCTCTGGTCCAGATTTAATGCGGAGAAAATGTTTCGGCATTCAATTTGGAGAAAAAATTAATTTTGGGCTATAAAAAATGAACAATTCACTAAAAAAAAACGTCTTGAGAAAAAAAAACAAGAAAATTCATATTGGCTGGAATAGAAAATGGTTCAAAAAACACCGTGGGTCAAATTGACCCAATATGTATACTCAAAGGTTTAATCTTCGGCCAGAAAACTGAATGAAAACTCAACGAATTTAAAAAAAAAAAAAACATAACTGATGTTGAACATCTTGTGTATTTGTTCGTTTATTTTGCTACACACACACATGGGTGTGTAACAATTTCATGAGGGTTGAAGTCGATGGAGGATGCTTGAGATGCAAAAGTGTAAAATGAAGAGCAGTAAGTTGTTTGTTGTTGCCGGAAAATTCAAAAGTTTGAAGTAAAACCGTGGACGTGGCTGAAAAGGGCGCGCCAAGAGATAAAATCTCTCAGGAGAATTGTTGGATCTTTTTTTTTTTTTGGCATCTCGACGCCCAAGTTTGCAGAGTCACGACGCTTATATCATACGACACAGTTCTGCGGTAAAGTTGAAGAATTCTCATCCCCTTTCATACCTCCCGGCCTCCCCCTTCTCCCTCTTGATCTTTTCACCCTTTCTCTCTCGCTCTCTCGATCTCTCAACATCCCTCGAGTTTGTGCTCTTCTTTAACAAGCTTGTTTACATCTTATTCATTCTGTTGGGACAAAGGTTCAAGTGGAGATAAGAATCGTGAGAGAAACTGCTGTTAGCCCAAAAGTATGGATCTCGGTAAAAGACTATCACGATGCTAGTTACGATCAAGTGCAACGTACACCAGCTACGTATCCCTTTCTGATCCTATCCCCTTCTGATACTATAAAACGGCCATAAAACGAGCCAACAGTTTACCAACCATTAACGTCAACCTATAAACGTCCGCAGCATCCCTACAATATTATTTTTATTTCCATATACATAAAAAACGAATCATTATGAAAATCACCCTGCACGTTCTCCTCATCGAAGAACGCAACGTCTGAAAATTCTATGACAACAATTCCATCGGTAACGTTGACCTGCAAAAATTTTGCCTGGTACGACTTTTCAAAACACTTTCTTGTCGTACCCACTGGAAGCGAAAGTTTCCCAAAAAACGTCATTATTTTGTCGGATACTAAATATTTTTTAATAATTGATTAATTTTCGTTATTTTGACAATATTTTTCATTTACAACGAGAAACTGTTAACAAAATTTACGATTGGGATGACAAAAATTCATCTTCGGAAGAAACTGAAATTTTTTTTTTTTCAGTGAACGTGATCGACGATCGTTCCTCGCTGGACAGTCCGCAGCAGGTTGGAAATATTTTTCTGACTCTCGTTATCGCGGCGATTGTGAATATTATTTTTATTTTATTTATTTTACCACATCGTGTGTAAAAAAAAACTTGTTCTGTTATCGACGCGCGTTTCTAGTTTGTTCTCGTGAAAAGCAAGTTTTATTTAGGCAATAGACTTTGAGCTTATATATGATGAAAAAAAACAGACTTTTTATGCTTCCCAAGGTTTCTATAATGTCTCCAATCGAAAACTTAACACACGGGGTTTAGACTTCTCATCGACCCTCACCATGTCGTAATTTACCCCTTTAACGACCATATAACGACCAACCGACGATAAACATAAGGACATACGATCGACCCTTCGTGAAAGTGCGGATACTTCTCATGTGGCCGAGCCAGGGAAATCCGGACTAGGAGCGGCTGCAAAAGGGTTGCAAAAATAAATAAAATATAGAGCGAGAGCTTAGAGAACTTGTTCATTGCTCGAAAGAAAAATATTCAACATGGAACGTGATAAATAGGAGATAGTGCATTCGGGTGCATGTACGCAGTCACACCGAAACATCCCACAGATTATTGACAGCGAAGAGCCATAATATTCATGATCCTCGGAAAGTCCTCAACCGATTTAGAAAGCACCTCCAATTGAGAGTTTTCAACGATGCATTTGCATTACCGGAGACTAACTTTTTGCCAAACAAAATGTTTATATATTTTCAAGCACTCATCGGATCGCCTTTTCATCGGAGTCCTCAGGGTTTTCATTGCTCATTAGGAATCAGTAATCATTATCATATTTCGGTCTAATTTTCAGAAATTCTATGATAATTTTCTGAGTCGAATAGCTCGTTCAAATTCGTAATATATTTCAATAGGTTACTCGGAATAAGTTACAATTATTTTATCGCTTTTATGGAAAGCTTTCGTGTGTAAAAATCGCCAAAGCCGAACCAAAACTCTTTGACTATTAAAAAGCCGAAAATTCAAAGTTGCACGGTTAAAAAGTCGTCGCAGTTTCACGAAACGTTTTGTCCACACACGAGCCCATGGTTACGATACAGGGAAACACAGCCAGAGTCGCGACCAATCAGAAACGTTCTGATTGATCAATCAGAAGCAATGGATTAAAAAAATAATTCCGCAGTTATGGTGCGCGATATATTTTTCCACGTTATTTCAAGTTTCAATCCTGAAAATTGAAACTTTCGTTTACCATTAGAAATAACGTGTGATTCTCCTTAAAAAAAAAAAAAAAAAAAAAAAATTTCGATTTCGACATCCTCTGTAAATTTCATTTTATCACAGAACATGTCAAGAGAATGAGATTTCTGTGTAGATCAGTTGTAGCAAAAACGATATGGTTGATTATAGAAAATTGAAAATGAAAGAAAAAAAAAATGAAAACCGCTACGTGTCGTCGCATCGCATCGAAGCTGTCGATGGTTTCCGGCATCGCGAGAATCTGCGACATGGATCCATGTCGAGCTCATCTGCTCGGGAAATACATGCCCGTTGGAAAATTTTTAACAAAGTTTCCAATTTCATTTTACGCAACTCGATTCACGAAACACGAAAATTCGACTTTCGTGTTAACGTTACGAAAATAAGTTCATGTTTCATTCGATGAACGGCGAATATTGTGATCGTGGAATAATTTCAATGCACCTCCATACAGTATTTCCGTTTTCAGGAAAACGTCGATGAATTTATAAAGAGATGACTTTTGCAGACAGTATGTTTGGTGAAAAATAAAAATCATAAGTTAAATATGAATTTCGAAACGCCGGGAGAGATGAGTGTAATTGACGCAGAACCTTGAATCGTTACATTCATAGAGAATTTTCCATGCGTGAATATTTTATGCAGTACCGAGCGATTATTACTCCCAAAAGCTGACATTTTTTTCAGCAACTCACATAGAAAAAGAGGAGAAACGACAGATTTAAAAAAGTTGATATCAAAATATGTAATCGGTACGAAGGACATGAAATATTATATCGGAATAAAACTTTCGGCGCATAAATTTCGCACTAGGCAGAATTTCGAAATTTACTGGGATCGACAGCCTCTGATGATTTGTTCAAATCACTGAGAAAACACTTTATTTATAATGAAGAAATATATTGAGTTGTCATTATTACTTGAACATTCATTAACAATTACAAAATTTGTTAATGGTCAAAAAATATTTTTGTTATCACGATCAAATTTAATTGGCATTTCCTTGAAGATGATGATTTGTTCGATTGCTTTTGTGCTATTAACAAAGGTTACGTTTTATCAAATCATTCTTTTCTTAACTATTAGCAAATGTTTATTTCAGACAAAATCGAGAAGCTCAAATAAATGATTTATTAACTGTTGAAAAACATTCATTTCGTCGTATCCAACTTTACATTTGTTAGCAGTCAACAAGTCCTGGTACATAAAAATAAATCGTTTTTTTTCAGTGAGCGTAACTCCGAGTTTTTCGTTGCTTAAAAAATATCGTTTTTAATGGGATTCTTGGAGGAGCGTTCTCATGGTATTATTATAAAGATGTGAGAGTTGTGATCGTAGAATATTATTGACTAGTTTGTGATACGTGCAAGTAGTATGACTGCGTTTTTGAACAGACAACTGGAGGTTAATGCAGACCACCGAGAGATTTACCTGTGTGGATGCTTTTATTTTCTGGGACTGCACGTTTTATAATTTACTCGCAAACCATGCCGAGAGTTCTTCTGCAACGTTGTCTCGTTGAAATCTCTATATATTTATCCCAAGGGTACGGTTACCGGCATACATTTCACGAGCGTTCTGCTATGTGGAAAAGAAGAGGAGAAGAATAAAAAGAAACGAAAGAGAGGGCCTCAAAAATGCTATGTAGAGGCAGTTTTTATTACAGCTGTTTGCTCTGGCCGTCAATCATTTCGTGTATTTTGCGAAGACGAAGATCGATATGACGTGCAGCTATGTACACACATATGGGGCATCCCGTGTCGTGACAGCCGCAACGTTACTTTTTCAATTCAGCTCAATATTTCTCGCCTTGCAATTTCTGCTGAAATACGAGCAATTGCCATCGATAGAAACTCATTGCTGCTCAAGATTTTAACTTATAAATGAAGCAGTTGACTCGGCGAACGTTCTGTTACCGCATATTATTGAGTTCCAGTCCATTTTTTTGAATGAATTCCAGTCAAAATAATAGGAAAAAATTGAAAAAAAAGACAAATATTTTTTTTCGAAAAATAAAAAAAAAAATTCTGGCAAGCGATACCCCAATCATCGCGCGGTATGAAATATACTTCACGATCTAAATATATGCCAAAAAAGTTTCATAAAAATAATTGGTCCAGCTGTTTTGGAGGATTGCGACCACGAACATTGCCACACGAGATTTTTATATCTAGAAGAGTCAAAATGCAATTTGGACGTTTTTTAATCGCTAAACTGGTTTTGATCGTAGTTAGAAAAAAATTGTCAAAAATATGATCAGTTCCTCATTTTGTTACAAATCGATAGGAAGGGAGTTACGTTTATTTTTTTCACATCCTGGAAAATACGTACACGAAGAGGTTGATTTATAGCTTCAAATTTATTTGTTTTTTTTTTTTGTATACTTGCCCTCGAGACTCGTGAGATCTTGGAATATATATTCAGCTGTCCGTGTCCTTCTCCTGCTTATCAATAACGAAGCGTAATTGACAGCGACCGGGATTTTTTTTAAATTTTCGATAAATCCGATAAACTTGGAAGTTTGCTTAAATACATCAATTCCGATGCATAGTCAGGAAAAACGGGAGATTACCTTAATCCGGGCGAGCCTTTGAGAAAGCGTCGATGAAATGTACGCAGGATGGAAAAGCGAGAGATTTCAATGAAACAGAATTTCTCTAAAATCCATAACGCCGACCTGTACGTCCGTTTTATTCAAAAGCTGCAGGTATTCTGTCCGAATAGTTGGTCATTGCCGGTGATCGGTTTCCGTTTGGAGTCACAACGATGCATTAAAATTTTCCAAAACTAAACGGATTCCCTGTATAAAATTTCACGGGGTCACGCCATGAAAAATGGAACGAAAGATTTTTTTTTTTTTTTTGCACGTTCAACATCTATTCGTCGTTATTTTTAAACCTCGAGAGTTAATACTCGAGCTGACGTGCTCAGGGAAACGCCTGTTACCTCCACATCGAGTATGAGATACATTGGCGATGTGAATAGCTTAGCTTACCAACTTAGGTAACTGGGAACTTTAACTAAAACTGACCTAGGCGAAGCTAACCCTAGGAACTTTTCGGAATATCCAATTTCTCTTTATTTTCGTTGGAACAGGACAGAGCCAGTTTTCAGTCAAAGGGTTGAATCTGCACATTGATGCTTTGAAAATTCAGGCCATATAACTTGGGGCTTTCCTGCAAGAGGAGCAGAATCATTAGAGGTCTGATCTCTACAATTGCTTCCTGAGAATTTTCGAGAAATCTTCTCAGCGAAGACATTGCCATGGATCCTCATAAGATTTGTGAAAAAAAATACATGCACGAATACGCCGATTCTAACCCATTTTTCTGAAAAACGTCGATTCTGATCGACAGGCCATGAAAAAATATACGATCTGGAGACTCGGCAGCATCGTCGTCTGCTGTCTCCATTTTCTATATTTCCTCGTATAGTAAAACGACTCGCGATGGTGGGGACAAAGATTTTGGGACACTTTAATTAACCGTAAAGTTCACAAGTCGTCGAGCGACCTGAAAATTTACATGGAGACTAATTGCGCGATGCTCTTTCGATGGAGCCTCGAATCAGAACGATTGATAGAGTAACTGCTGAGAAAAACATTTGCACAGGCTCTCGTCCCTTGATGTGGCACGCTTACCAATCCTTGGCAATGGAATTTATGATTGCATGGTCGGGACTACGATGGTTCCCATGGATGGTGGGCCAAGCTCGAACGGCGTTGGAGATGCAGTCGAGCAATCAAAATGATATCGCGATATCGTGGATAATTGATTTGAATAAAAAAAAACGAAACAAAAAAATGTTAATATTTGAAATAAATATTTGTTAATAGCATGTTTGCTTTTTTTTCTAACTCGCTCGGTACGAGCTTTTTCCTCATGAAGAGCCTTTAAAAAGCCATAAACTTTGGGATTAGTGATTCGAAGTCTTTGAGGAAAATGTTATAGAAAAATGAAGATTTGTGAGTATTTCTTATTTACAAATATTTGGCTCATGGGCCGTATACGATTCTATCCATCGGGGGAGCGTCAATACCGCACTAGCATATATACGAGGAGGCTTTCCGTCGAGGAATATGATCGGAAGGGGCCTCGAGAGCGATTCGGGACAAAACCGCGACAAAACGTGAAAACTTTTCGTCGTCCCGGTAAAGTGGTTCGCCTTTGCCACGCTAGTGATCCTTCGACGGGGTTTTCCTCGGATTTCTGACGAACAGTCGAGAAAAACGGTGGAGAGAAAGAGAGGGAGAGAGAGAGAGAGAGTGCCGGAGAACGGAGGAAGCGATATAAAATTTGAATAATGCGCCTGTCGTCGCCCGAGAGTCCTGTACGTTCGCTCTGGCATCCCCGTTCTCCTCAAGTATATATTCCGCACTATATCGTATACTTGTTCTTTTTCTCTCCAAGGTTTTCATGAGGGCTCGAGACGACTTTTACCGTGAGGTGAAAAAGTCAAAACTCAGAGTGACGACGAATCTCCGCCTAGACGTGAGTTTCTCGAGAGAACGCTTTTCCGATATACTACGATTGAACTCTAGACCTTTCCTCAATTCTTAATAATAGAACTTGTGGGACCCTCGCGGCCGACGCTCCTTCCACTCTTGGAATAAAGATCCGCAATATTCACTAATAATTACCGTTGAGTCTGTCAAATTTCGCTTCAAATTTCGTTGCACTCGGAGTGGCAACAAAATTAAGTCAATAATTGACCCGAAGGCTGCCTCATCTTCAAAAAACCACCTAATTTTTGTTAAACGATTAAATTAGGAATTGATTCGATTTAGCAATTTCGGTCCGTCCCCAAGTCGCAATTTTCTCGGACAGAACAATCTCACAACAGCGACAATGATCGTACCAATTATGGAGGTTGGCTAAATACGACTATATGGTAAGAATTCAAGAAAATTTGGTGATAATATTCTTTGCGATTAAATACGATGACACAATTTTTTTTCTATTTTTCGTCTACATAGTTGTCGCATAATTTGAATTTACAATATGCAAAAGATATACCTGTATATATTTGATACGCATGCATGTGAACTCTATATGTGAAAACTATGTGGAAAAAAAATCATAGAAAATTTGTTTATTTTAATTTAATACTAAGGGTCACCAAATTTCATCAAACTCTGATTATTTCGGATTCTCCCATGCTTTGAAAATGGCAACATTATTGTGTGTAGCGAATGAATAAACAAGCTTCAAAAAAGTGATCATCATCATCGAGAGTATCATTATGCCGATCAATAAAAAGCATCGAATGAAAAAGAACGATTACTTATTCAAATAGAGTCGCTACGATACAAAATAAAATGAATTCCATCAGAGCCCAATAGAGTCGAATTGAAGGGCAGGATCAAACGTCTGTAAGGCGTTATTATGGAATAAAAATTTGTTTGTTTCGAGATAAGATAAGTAGAAAAAAAAACTTACGCATTGTCGATGATTATAAGAAAAAAAAAGTCAGCGCGTATTTCCATTAATTCGATTATTTTCTTCTCATTTTACCTGCGTCATTGAATCATCCGATAATTGTGAAACGAAAGCCCGGAAGAGAGTAGAAAATTTGATATAGAATAATATCCGTGACGGAGGCGAGTTCGGGCTTCAATAGGCAAATTCTCGTGAGTGCTGAATTCCGCGTGCATACTGTGAACATTTTTGACACTCCACTCGATGGCTACAGCAGCGCCCAACCAATTGACAATCTGTTTCGCGATGCATGACACAAAAACGGTCCCTTATATGCGATTTTTTTTTTCTATTGACGTCCCGCTGGTATTTGACGCTCCATTCGTGCCATTTAAGTATCACATGGGAGGCGGAAGCTTTTCGAAAATATGACATGTCCTGTGACGCGTGGGGATGACCCTTTTTTTAGGTAATCTCTGCTCCCGGGGGAGGCAAGAACAGGCCCATGGAGAGATAAATGGTCCGATCGAAATGAATGTTGCATACAGAACGAGAGAGCGAAAGAAAATTAGAAGGGACGAAGCGATGAGAGAGAAAACTATCGATTTAGTTACCCGAAAAACTCTCTCGTCGATAATCAAACTGTGGAAGAAATGAAACGATTTACAGGCCGACAAAGAGCACGTGGATGTGTGCGTGTATATGTTTATTTGTACTGGAGAGTTAAAGTGGATGTGGGAAAGCTTGACGAGAGGGCCGGCAGCCTATATTTGCTGGTGGAGATTTCCCCATTTGATTGCACCTAATTCGCAAACAGAAAACCACTGCGACGATGACACAACGCACGGTGATGTTTGCATGGCCAATCGGTGCTTAAAGCGAGAGGGGAAGGAACGCGGTGACGGTGAGTGGGTTGACGCACCCTCCAACGAGGCTTTACATTCATTGAGTCCATTCTATATATATATATATATATGAATGTATATATGTATATATGTATTTCGTGCAAAATTTTCATCCCTTGTTCCCGACCCCTGCTTCGGATTCGTACGATTTTTTCATCTGCGCGAGTTTCTCATGCAAGAAAAAAATCCGGACTGGTAAACTCATGTTTTTCGATTTGTCAATTCATTTTTTCATATTCACAGCTAATTGAATCTCCGCATTTTTTTCCTTCGTACCGTTGGATTCAGAGCGTGGTGGAAAGTTTCCCTACACAACGAGATCAACTGTTACCTGGATTTTTCATTATTTAACGTGTTTCCGGAATGGAAGGGGGACTATATATAGGAACAGAATTTCAGTAGTGCTTGTCAACTTTGCTGTAAAAAGCCTCATATTTTTCGGGAAAAAAATTAAAAATCCAGTCTTCAGTTATCATTTCGCGACGAACTGAGTAAACTTGTGCCAATTTTCATTAAGGACGTTGCATGCGGAATTTCCTATCTATGGAATTCTTTTGAATTCGCGCCACCTGGAGAGCATAGTCATATTTAATCGGTCGTGGTATTTTAAGAGGTTTCATAATGTGGAAGTCGAGATATTGGTTTATAAAAATCACAACTTTCAGTACTTTCTCATAAGAGCTCGTGTGAAAAGTTTCAATTTTCAACATGAAATATTTCTATTTTTAAATGGTGAAGCTTCTTGAAACTTTGCATACGCTTTTGTGTAACAACGCAGAAGCTTCATTCAATTTTTCAAAAAAATTGGTTCGTAGTTTGGTTACTGTATAACGAATACATATTATCTCGGACGCTGTTGAATTTAGAGGACGTTGTTCTTCAGTGAATTTGTGACAACTTTTCGCAACGACCTTATCCTCGCAAACAATTTTGTGTGTAAGAAAAACTGAAAAGAAATATTTATAATTGACCGTCGTAATACAACGTCCTTAACGAATTGGAAACCGTCGTGAAAAACATTCGGTGTCTCCGTTACAATAACGCAAAATCTATTACAATGTATCCGCTGAGAAGTTCATGGATTCACGGTCGAGCAAACTTTTCTGTCAATCGCGTGAAAACAACCTCTTCCATCTGAATATTTTTGTTTTTGCTCTGAAATTTGTATAACTCGTGAAAATCAATTGGGAACTTTCTCTCCGAGGAAGAAATACCTGATTTGATTCGAATGGAGAGAAATTTTCGCATCAACAAACTTAAGATCAATCTGCCTTGAGTTGGTAGAAGTTTTCGAGAGACAATAGATATTAATGATCGTGGGAGCAGTTTCCGTTCGCTTGTTCCTGAACAAATCGATCAGCATCGACGTCCAGATAATCCCATTACGAGCCGTGCCGGATTAATAAAAATTTTAAACTAATTTCATCGGAAATAACGAGGATCTTGACGTTAATCTTGCTCTTTGTTCATGATCGAAAACATCATTGTTTATCGAACGTACTCATCGCTCATTTTTCTGAGTATTTCCGCAGTGAATAGAGGAAAGTCCATTTTCGATTGAAAATGGCTCATTATTTCCGAACCGGAAATGGAACGTGAATTATTCAGTAGGAATGATCGTGCTATATTACGAATAATAATGATAAAACGAAATGGAAACAAACGATGTGTAATTTGTGAACTCTGTGCTGTTTCAATGAACGCTCGATTGAACAATGTTAACAATCCTTTTCGGACTGGGCAAGTAGTCTGTGCGTGCCTTTGGCGTAACCTTCACCGTACTTATTACGTCGGTGATGCAGAAATAATTAATTTCTGGCCTTAGATCATTCTGCCTTCAGCTGTCACCATCATTACCTCGACGTGGAGTAAAATTTCAAATATATGACGTGTATAGCACAACCACAGGGCAACAGCAAACGTACAACAACGATCCTGTCGACTTCGGGGAACTCAAACTCCTTCTTCCAACCCTTCTAACCAATCAGCTTCGTTTCGCCTATTATTATCATCGCACACACACACGTGGTAACCACGAAACTATCCTTTCATAGGGCTGACAGGTGACACGCATGTAACGATATGTTGAAAGATTGGAAAAGGAAAAAAATGATGAAGATAAGGAATTGAATAGCTGCTTTCTTTACCAAACCCCCGCATTGTCTTCCGCTTTCTTTGTGGATCGAGAATACGACTGCCAAGAGTTTTAAATTCCAATATGAAGACAAAAGTAAGTTGTTCAGTCCTTATTATTTATATAACGGCTAAAAATTCTCATAAAACTGATACGAAGTTTCTATGACACTGAAGTTTGCGACGTTGGGCTCCACCGAAAAATATGACGTTGAAGTTTGCATCGTCAGAATGCAACGACATTTTATTGCAGAATTTAATTGCGATGATAAACCGATTGATTTTTATGAACCAACAAGTATGTGAGCTCGAAAAGTTTGGAGGATTTTGAAAATTAAACAAATCATCGATAAAAATAATAATTTTTTCTTTATTAAAATGAATAACTTTTTCAATTGATAGTTTGTTAAATTTTAAAGACAATGACGATTTTCGTTACGATTTTTTAATGTGGATCCTAAAAGAAATCATTTTTTTGTCCATTCCGAATAAGTTTTGCTGTAAAAATAAAAAATAAAACAGAATTTCGTTGCAATCCAACGATACAACCTTCCACGTCATAAATCTCTTGACTTTCGGTATTCGGAATAATTCTCCAAAGTTCGTTTGTCTTTCATGAAATTCGGTGCAATTACTCGATCCTGATCTGATAAGCGCTGTCGTAACAGAGTGTCCTCAAAATATTACAAAACACACGGGAATTTGTATGACCAACGAATTTAGGGTTGATGTCCGATTGACCACTCCATGGAGACGACACGAACGTATGATATTAAAGTGGAAGTGAATGACAAAAGTGAGGATCCTCTCTCACTAGGGGGAACAAATCGAGCGAAATTGAGGAATCATAATACTGGCAGGAATATTATGTGAATACTGATTTATCCACGTGAGAGCTAATTGACTGACGGTTGAGTGGATGGTTCGATGAAGAAGGAAGAGAAGCATATGATCCTCCAAATCATGGCCAGGCGTCAAGGTGTGATCGAACAACCGCGAAAATTAATGATTGAAATGACATCTAAAAACTGAGTTGACTCCATCCTTCTCCTACTGGCGATGGTCACTTCTAAATATTTCTTTTCAGTTTTTGTTACATACAAAACGGTTTGCAAGTCCAGGTTCATCGGGAAAAATTGTTACAAATTGCCTAAAGAACAACATACTCTAAATTCAAGATCGTCCGAGGTAAATCGTATTTTTTATATAATAACCAAAATTTCGAAAAAAATTAACGACCGATTTTTTTGAAAAACTGAATGAAGCTTCTTCAATGATTCGTTAAAGCGTATGGAAAGTTTAAAGAAGTTAAGAAGAAAGTAAAGGAAGGCGAAACCTTTTGAAGTTGCGCGAGCTATTAGATCGCACTATTTTCTTCATGTGGTGCAAATGTAGAGGAATTCTATCAGTAGATAATTTTACATGCAACGACCTCAAGCCTGTTGAAGTTACCAAAAAAAATAGATTTTTCCTGACGTCAATAAGAGAAAAAAACATTTTAGTATTTTTTTTTTTTTCTTCAACACGAGTGTATATATTGACAAATATATATTCGTACGAGCAATGCCGTCTGGCCGTTTTACGTATTCACACTCATTTGCATTGACGATCGTAAAATGATATGCAATTCGCACGCCCTATTCGTGCTGCGGGGCAAACGGGAGAAAATCGCACCAACGTGTACGCGCGGCAGTAAACGCTACGAAAGTGAATGAAAAATAAGGATAAAAGATGAAAGTGTTATTTAACCGAAAAAGCAAGCTGCTCGTATCAATTCTGTAACAAAATTGATAGTAAAGGCCGAAACGTTTTCGCTGGTAAGCCATCCCATGAATAACGATTATTATCCCCGTGCCCATTTTACCAAAGCCCTACCAGCTATAACGATCACGTGCGAGTCAATGAGACCCCAAAGAAATCGCAACATCTTTCCGGAACTACGTGTATCTTATATTTTACCGCAAAATTTGTACACTGCAACGAGATCGTGCATAATTTACGAAATAAGACAAATTTTAATTTTCGTTTCGATTAAATATTTATATTTTCGTTTTATTTTACATCGAGACTCACAAAGTGAATCCTCCCGAGATTAATTGTCGAGAGAGTCAAAATTTCTTGAATCAAGCACGAAACTCGGTTGATTCAATCCCAAAAGCTTCGAGACGTTTGTGAATGCATGGAATATTTCCAACAGTCAAAGGAGCACGTGTACGCGATGATCGTAATTCGCATTATGTTAACACGCCCATAGATACAGAAATTAATTCCATTGTGAGCTCCGGAACTTAACAAATCCCGACTGCGTTAATTACAACAGAAATGGTTTTGTTTGCTCGATGTTATAATGAGTGCAATAAGTGTCACTGATGTGTGAACTCAAAGACTCGCATAGGACCTCCATGAAGGAGTTTTCGAGGACGGTTTTTTCGCGGTGCGTTGGAAAAAAACGAAGCAACCGAGTGAGCAGTGTGAGGCTGTCAAAAAATTGTGCGCCGTACGGGCGGGTGTCACACATTATTGTCCCGCTTGCCCCGTAAAGCGCCTTTTTTTACTGCAACCGCAAAGAGTGGAGGGAGGGGGGAGCAGAGGGAGAAAAGAAGAAGAGAGACAAAAATGCACAAGGTCTTTTGCGAGAGAAGAGCGAGAGCCGCGAGTGATTATCACGCGATGGGGAGAACACATAGCGACTAAGCTCTGAGTTCGTTGTACTTGGAGCTTGGGGTTGGGCAAAATTCCGCTCGTTGCTGGTATAATTAATAACCCTGGCACCTTCGGGGAAGACGGGGTGACAAAGCAAGCTCCTGGCATTAAAGATATATCGTCGCGGCCAAAGCGTGCTATCGAGAATAGAACCAATGGAACTCACACTCACCCATTAAATACACAAACAATACAGACGAAACTGAACTCGGGCGACGGGGATTGAAGGGGCTTGCACTCTCTACATTTCTATTCCGTTGAGGCACCTGCATGCACTCTCACCATTTTCTGCAAACTTTGTTTTCCGTGTATACGCCGCCGACAAATATCACAAGACCCCCCTCCCCACCTTCCTCTTCGTCTTTTCTGACGAGTGACTAATCGCACTTGACTAAGTAACTGGTCCGCCACACGTCCCATGACATGAGATCTAGCAGTAGAATGACATCAATCCGAATGAAAAATCATTTTTAATTATACTCTAATTATCAGAGTTCGCTAAAATCATAAAAATATTCCATCCAGCCTCCATCTATTCATACCATTTTTATTTTCATGAAGAAATAAATGACGATCCATTTCGCTTACAGTTTCAGTTTCAATTTTTATCATTTTTCCATTTGCCAACGTTTTTCGCAATTTTTCATCGATTTGGAAACTCGTACAAACTCGAAAAAATCGTGAATATTTTGGGCATTTTTTAAAAGTTGTTGTTGTTGTTGTTTTTTTTTTTCTATGCAATCGCCGACTCAAAAGAATGGAAAATACGAAAGAAAATGTTCGCGAGTAGTTTTGAGATTGGAAATTGTGCGCGGAGTTTCTCTGTATTAGAAACGATGAATTCGTACTTTTCTGTATGACGAACTCACGTTGAATTTTTAATGAATTATTTATTGAAAAAATGGTGTCATAAGTTGGGAAATGAAACGACGGTTTTGTTAGGGGTTTCGGTTTAAAATAATCCACGGACAAATGAAGGTCCCACATGATTAAAATGATTTTTTAAAATGTATTTATTTTTACCTGGTGCCGGGTCATGGAGACCATTGGCCCACGTCGCGAGGCGAAGGATCAGAATCGCGAGAACGAGCATTGCGACGTTCACGACGCGCGAACGTCAACTAATGGTTGCGTACCGCCGCGTCGGTAATCTCACGCTGTGAATCGCCGCGCTCTCCCGCCAACCCAAGGCGCATGCGTTCTATTGCATTAGTCAGAATCAACAACAAGAGGGAACGATAGTAGAAACGTGGAAAGGGATGAGCACTGGAAAAAAGGAAAAGGGGGAGAGAGGACGAACGCGCGATTCTTTGGATAGCGAAAGGATGGGAGAATTATTATCATAATTTTTTTTCACTCGGAACGCCGTCACTCAAATCCACTCTCAATCGTGCCCTCATTGCGAGACCTACATCGCACTAGCAAAAATGAAAACTCTCAGAAGCGGTTTTGAGATCCGTATCAAACGTATCACTGAGAAAAGAAATTTGTTGATATAACATAATTTGTGGTGATTCAACAAATCCCGCGGTCATGAATGGCGAAAAGAATGTTTTCTTCATTTTACAATACAATTCAGTTATTTAAACTGCACAAAGATAGAAAAACCATAACTTCCAAGCCACGATTTGTCCACCCAACGAACCAAAAGTTGATCAAACTGATGATTTACTTTATACAACTGAAAGTTTTGTCGAACGGAACGCACGATATTTTTTTTTTTAATCCGTCAAATCAATGAAGCATTTAGTCAATCGGAACTTGATTTTGTTATTCGAACGACTTCATTTCGTCACAACAAACGAGAAAAGGTGTTTGAGAGCAACTGAACGACTGCATCAGGATAAATTGATTGTTTTGACTACTTAAGTTATTGCCTGAACTACATATGTGCTCACGGCAACATTGAATCCACGATAATTGGTTCGCTACAATTTTGATGATTCAACAAATTTATTTTCTCAGTGTATAACGTTATCAAATATTGTGTCTACCTCTACCAGCTCGAAAGTAACGAGAGATACAGACGAAACAGACGCAGTGAGTGAAAAATAGTTTCCTGAGGTTTACAATCGATGAAAAATGTCCTTGGAAACGAGTGCATCCAGCTAAATCCACGGAGAAAATCAACTACGGTTGCATGCTCAGTGTCGATGAAGTGTGTCGTTTGTTTGCGACAGTTGTGAGACCGATCGAGAGAGCTTCAGCCAAAGAGCAGTATACACATTTTTTTCACACCCCCTTATTATTATTCGAATGAACTCTGATGTAGATAAAAGTGTGTAGTTGTGGGGGAGCAGAGGCTTTGAGTGCACAGAAGATCGAGACCACGCCATAATTGTTGGGTTCTAGTCCCACATTTGTTTTGCCTGATGTATATGTACAGGCTCGCCGATTCGAAGAGTTCGGAGATCCCGAAGACTCGGAGTCCCACACGAAAAAAAAAAAATGAAAAAAATTGTAATTTCGACTTTTTCCTTGCCATTCCTCGGAAGGCAAAAAGTGTCATGAACGTTTCTTTGTAATTTTCACTTTTGCGCATCAGTGCTATCGACCATTGGAACGGGACACCCGGTACTTTTCTGTCGACGTTTTAAAACGTGTATTCCACACTTTCCACGGATTAAAAAAGCCTGATTTGAGAAAATATATAGATGAGAATGAATTAAATTTAATCTTTCGTGTCAATACTTTGTTATTAATGATTTGTACGACGCAGTCTCGTGCTCGTTGATAAAAAAAAAAAAAACCGTGGGCTTTCCGAGCGAACTTGCATGATAATACATACACGAAAGAAATGTAATAAACAATGCCTGGATAGAATTTCAAGTCCGCTCTGAAAAGATGAAATCTCTTGTGTCTCCTGTTTGCTCCATAAGTCAAACGCCATCATGGACAATTGTCACACACATAGTTATTATTCACACGCGATAATTCACCATGAAATTTATAAAGATAAACGATAAAAAAAAAACTCCATTATTGACGCGTCCATGTTTCGCAAAATGATGCATTCGAAGGCTATTTTTTTTTTTTTTTCAAACAGGCAGGAATGAGCATTTTCGCGGTGGCTGATAAAATTAGTAGAAATAAACTGCATCAGGAAACTTTGTCAAAGGCGATCCGATATTTACAAACCGAAATATCCCTAAAACTTGAATCCCCCAGCGCGAGCGTCGCAGCAGTGACCTGTTCCTTCAATGACAACTCACTAGAAAACGCTTTCACAGTTGTTTCGGAAAAACTTTCCCACAACAAACACTGCCGACGAAAAGTTTCAGGGCCGAAGTTAGAAAAAGTCGCGGTGCCAGTCTTTATGCTATTTCTCGGGTAATATTCATAAAGTAATTCAATACACGAACTGTTGAAGCTTCATCTGTGCTTTTTTTTTTGTTGCCAATTTAAAAAACGACGCATTTTCATTTATCCAGGCGTTTTTGTTTGTTTTTTTTACATCCGGAACGCGTTTCCAAGCAAAGAAACGGTGCAGTCGCTGGTTTAACAAAATGCTCAAAGAGGATCAAGCTCGAGTTTATTTTTAAGGTCAAAAGGCGATTTGAGTTGCATGTCCGCATGAGCCGGAAGTTTCATCGGAAAAAATTGATTAGCCAGTACGCTCCGAACATTTTAGCCACTCATTC
This sequence comes from Campopleginae sp. 14b, assembly GCA_030522525.1. Taxonomy (NCBI): domain Eukaryota; kingdom Metazoa; phylum Arthropoda; class Insecta; order Hymenoptera; family Ichneumonidae; species Campopleginae sp. 14b. The sequence goes on from JAPYYS010000082.1 coordinate 80,469, forward strand.
GCGTTTGTGGACGTTACAATTTTGAGGAAATCTCTATTTCGATACCAGGCAGATCTTCCGCCCTTCGGTTATCGGAATGACGTTCGAAAACACCGAGAAAAAAAAATACAGTCACGTTCTTAACCCATGAACGTCCAAGAGTCCCGATTTTTTACCAAACTTTCAACGCGATCATTTTTTATGTTATCGGCGTTGAAAAAAATTCGTTGTCACATATGTCGACGTAGAATTTTATGCTCTTTCACAATATCGACTCAAAATTCCGATTAGACACGAATGAAAAAAAATATGGCCGATTCAAACGTGTAAAACGTGAAAATTTTCGAAGAAAACTGTTCTCTGTATTTTTTTTTGCAATGTTACCGCAAAGAATTCGTACTACAGTCATGATCAGAGGTGATCTAGATAGTTGAAGTTTAACAGGGAATTTTCATGTAATTATCAAACCACGCCTTTTTACAATATGGTGGCATGAACGTAAATATTCTACAAAAACCTAAACTAATTTCTTTCTTGGAAACTATTGAGCTTAGCTCAAATGATGTAGGTACAAAAATGTCTTACAATTAGTCAAAGAATATCTTCGAATTTTTTTAAAAAATTTCAAATGATTTTTAATTTTTCAGAATATCCAAAAAATTAACTCGATAATGATTCTTGGGAAAAAGAGGACAAATGGAAAATGAAATCGAACATAAATCCTGTTCAAACAGTTTACCTAACAACCATTTTAAAAAACCCTCTCCAAAAGTTCCAAAAAGGATTCTTCTAAAAACGCCAAAAAGCTCTTTGAAAAATCGATCTCAAAGAGCGACTAAAATCTCAAATAATCTTACGAAAAAAAAGCTCTCCACAAAAGTTTCTCTTGACTCCGTCCCAATTTTTCAATCGGGACTAAATAAGTTTTTACAGCAATCACCATTAGTGGGATTATTTCTGTAACGAGTCCCCGTCATTTTCGAAGCTACAACCTGTTCCAATAACGGTATCGAAGAAACGAAATATAAAGGTTGACCCTCCAGCTGCGCACTGTTACGAATCTGCATTACTAGGTCAACATTCAACGAGAGATACTTCCCTAAGCAAGGGTCTTCCCTCGCTTATTCGTTATTTCAAGTGCCTTCTGTTAATTCCAAGTGATATAACCCGTCGCTGTATGGTCAGACTTGGAATAGAATGTATTCTTGCGAATTAATAACAATAATAACATTAATAATACAGCGAGTGAGCAATTTAGCGAGTTTATTCGATGAGATACGGACCGTGAAATACTTGACTCCATTATCTTGTTCGAATTAATAATTCCTGGCACACTATAATTTGATTGACATTGGCCAATTTATGTTGCAATCGAGAGTGTAGCTTTTTGTCAATAATTCAAGCTTCACCTGGAACCACAAATGGATCACCGAATTAATGTTGTACGACTGAGCACAGCACACTCGCCACAAAAATCATCGTTGACCCTGACTCCTGCCAAAATTTCTCGCTAATTATGCACCCTCGATTATTCCAGTCCAAAATATTCCCGCGTACGATAACATCCTGGTCGCGATGATATCAGCAAATAAAACGTATGTACCAAAATGTATAACAGCGATGGACTCTGTATATGGTGTTCGGTGAATTCTTTATGGCAGATTGTCCAGATACTGGAATTATTTTAAAAAATTTAGGCAACATTTTTGGCATGCCAGGGATTTTTCAAATTCCGCAGTTTTCGGTTGGGGATACAGGCGTGTGGTTCGCTTCATGAGGAAAATAGTGCGTGTGCTTCTCAACAATTGGGAGTATTGATTTTTTCAAATTTTGATAGAACGAAACCACTCATCGACTTCGTGCCCATCAGATGGAGAGTATCAGGAACTAACTGCAACGGATCCATGCCATGAAAAATCCAAAAATAAGTATTTGAAAAATGGACGATTCCCAACGTTGGGAATTTGAACTCGCAGTGCGTAGATTCACTTTCTGTTCATTTTTGTTCAAAAGTTAATGTTGGGATTTTCAAGATTCGTCTACATGCATAAAGAATTTTTTTCCCAACGGGCCATTGTCGTAATAATATGTACAGAGTATCGGCAAAATGATCAGATAAAATTTTCTGCGAAATAATTTTTAGAAATTTCGAGAAAATTTTCTTGAGCACGTGTAAACAATCTGAGAAGGTTTCACCGTTCAGTAATCGAGATATTTAGTATTTAAAATCGCAACTTTAACATGGGGTCTGATGGTAAGTGACGAAAAAAGAGAATTTTTGACAACAGATAATTCAAAATTCAAAAAATTTTCATTCTCAAACTGAAAATTGAAATAGTACATTACGATACGCGTGACCTAAGTTGCCCCCTCGCGTTCAGCACCCTCGCTGCGCTCGTGCGCTAACTTCACGCCGTGCAGTAATGGGCAACTTAGGGCACAAGTATCGTATACTATTTTATAGCACGTATGACATAAATCCGTCCCGGTGGGTCGTGCCCCCCCTCCGCCCTGAAATAACTGGAAAAATAAAAATTGTCATTAAAAAATGGAATGTCGATAAAGGATCAATAATCAGATCCCGCACAAAATAATTGGCCTGTTTGATGATGACTCGACTCTCAAGCTTCAGTGAGAAAAGCGTATCACTCTAATTGAGCACACGCATTAAACGCGAATGATGAACGACAATTAGGCACGCGATAAATTCATAAACCTGTACCTGTTCAAGGCTTAACTCAAAATAACAAGTGCTTTTATGTTGTTATCGTAATTCTCCAAACGTTACAAATAAACGAACGTTTCGAGATTAAAATTAAAATGTGCATTCTCCTAAAGTGCAACCGTTACTTTCGGTGCAACAAAAAGCAATGTTCGAGCAATCATGATAATTGCTCATGAGTTACAAGTGCAAATGTTTTCCACGAGCAATTCATTCACGAAAACGGAGCGATTGGGCGATTCGAACCAACAAAAATATCGATGAAGATCGTTTCGTGTTCATTGAAATACATTTTTCCCATTCGCGCACGTCACATCTGGCTGACTCGTTGCGGTTGATCGAACATTGATTGCGGCAATAATCAATCCTCGGAATAATCCAACGATTTTTTTATTTAGGTCGGTTTTGGCGTAAGCACTCGACACTGCTAGGAGAATCGGAAGTCATCAAGACACTTCTGTGTGACCCTATATACACGCATACGAACGCATGTGAGGACGCACACTCACATCCGCGGGACATACAAGGTGCTCGAAATGTCTATAAGAACTTGGATAAGGGGAGCGAGATTCGATGGTGAACAACTCTGCGAACACGTTGTACATAGATCGGTGTACACGTAGGAGAACGGTTTGTTCTTGAGAGCGATAGCTGTACGGGATTTCGTTCAGGCTGGCGCCATCCTGCCTGATTGCATTATTGAGTGCGAGCGAGAGGAAATGGTTGAATTTTTTATTCATCGTTATAGACCGCAGTGAATATCATGAGGAAGCTTGTGCTCTATATACATATATATATATATATATATATAAGACGTGTGTCATATAGCTGAGCAAGACACACGCGGGCAAAAGGTGCGGGGCATCTTGAAACACGTAATACATCGATGCTAAGGAAACGCAATACGCTTTAAACGATATTCATGTTCATGTGTGTCAGTATTCACTCCGTATCGATCCTGCAAACGCTCCCGCGCGTTACTGCCAGGTACAAAACTACTTTCTCTTTACCCTTACATATACATCGGTGTATAAATATATATGCAGTTTACATCGGGCTACCGGAACGAACGTTAACGAAGCCGGAAAGTTCACGGTTCTTCAGTTTCATCCAACAACCCACGCTCTTCGTCGTCGCCGTCGTCATTGAATCCTGATGTACTCTGATCCTGATGTACCTGATGTATCGTGCAGCTAGAAATATATCTCTGAATAGGCTGAAGAAATGTTTTGGTCCAGAGGGCTCGTGTCAATTCTTCAAAACATTGCAGGCCATGCCAAGTGGCCCGGAATGTTTCAAGACATCCGATAACGTCCGAGAGATACGCCACGATTCGAGCCTTCTCCTTGACGATCTTTGCTCTGGAGTGTGAAAAATGGGATGCGAATTTTTCTCGATGTTAATTTGTCAATTTAGAGTGGATTTTCCAAACGTCCGAGATGCGCTGCTTCGAGAATCGGATCTTCTCCCTGGCATTCGGTTCGTTTTCTCTTATTTTCAAAATCCGTCAATCTAAATATTAACTTGCCCTGCAAGGTCATTCGAAATGTTAATCCTTGAGCTACCGAATGTCAAATTAATTAATCCAATGAACTGAAGAGTGGAAAATGGGGTAAGAATTTTTGTCGATCTAAATTTGTAGTTTAAAATGGATTTTTCACACGTCGAAGATGCACCGCAGTCTATGTTCGAGAATCGAATCTCCGCCTTGGCGATCGGTTCGTTCTCTCTCATTTTTAACATCCATCAAAATGTACTAATTAAGTTATTGCTTTGCAAGGTCATTCGAAATCTCAATCCTCGAGCTACCGACTCTCCAATTAATAAATCAAATGAACTGGAGTGTGAAAAATGGGATGAGAAATTTTGTCGCTGTAGATTTCTAGATCTAAAATGGATTTCTCAGAGTAATAGAAGTTTTTTCAATTTTAATGATTGGCTCGAACGAAGTTGAGGTTGAAATGTCTAGGATGAAACGAGGCAAGTTGAAATGAGCGAGAATTTGAAATAATGAGCCAGGTGGGTTTGTCAAATTGTGTAATAACCTGAGAGAGTAAATGGAGCGACGATATCCAAGAATAAAATCTCTCGAATGATATGCTTCGACATGGGAGTGTGTGAAGAGTGAGAAATACGAGCAACATATGTACGCACTGGCCACAGTACATCGTTTAGTCGCCGGGGGGCAAAGCATTCAAGTGGCATTGCGAGTGGATGTGTGGGTGTGTTGGTCGTTGGTTCGTTTCACGAATGAATTGACGCCCCGGTGGTTCCTTCGGACTGGCAAAAAGGAGCGAAGAAATGAGGGGCATAGGGAATAACCGCGGTGACGACGAGAAACCGGCACCGCACGAGTTTAACTACCAAACACATTCCAACTGCGAAATACGTGTATACAGATGCATATAAATATATTTGCGCGAATCATTATTAGAGATATAAGTATATAAGAGCACATAATGCACTGCTAAATACTGCTAGGGAGTAGTTCGATCGATGTGGCCCATGCCGCATCCAAGCTGAGCTTTCGAATCGATTTCAATTTAGCCTCGTTTACAAGCTCGCTCGCGGCGCGGCTAACGAGCTTTCGAAAGTCGTGGACAGGCCGACGAGTTTGCGAGAAACTCCAGTCGCTCGTGCCGCAACCGAACCAAGTCAAGCAAAGGTGAGCACTACTCATCGCTTACACATGCAACCCGCATCAGGTATTAACTGCATACCAACACACGCATACCTCCACCTAATCCATGTCTTTAAATATATTTTGATATAGCGAAATCCATGAACCGCATGCATATGTGCAGAGGGAACGTCTAGCACCTTGTAGGAGCAGGGTGGATTCGATAGACAGTCCACTGAGAAAAGAAATTTGTTTGATACAACAAAATTTGTGGTGATTCGACGAGGACCACGGTCATGGATGGCAGCCGCTTTCGGGCTGCGTCGGACAGAAAAATCGTATATACGCCTGGACCACATGTCATTACATGTGATCTGAGACTTTACTTCTTTTCCTGCCCTAGGGGTGTAATATACTATTTTTGATAATGAATAAAGGTCATCCTCATACTGGGAATTTGTGGGGCTCTCACATGCGATGAGCTCACCAGACTTAACGGTGCATGACGTAGAGGGTCTTGCCAACAAATATCTTGTCACCGTAAATGATACAAAAAATGATATTCCTCGGCAATTCATAGTCGGAGAACTCTTTTATGGCAAAATTGAAGAATACATGTCGATGAGGCCGGAAGAACCATTCACGGATAGATTTTTGATACAGTATCATGGAGAAAAATGCGCGCAGTAAGTTATTGGAAGGAACAAAATCGGAGACACGCCTCAACTGATCACGTCACATTTAAATCTACCGAACACGAAATCGTATACGGGTCATTGTTTTAGAAGATCTGGCGCGACTCTCTTCTCGAATTCGGGTGCAAATACGACCATTCTGAAACAACTTGGTGGATGGAAATCAACCGGAATTGCTCAAGGTTATTCTTCGCTGTATTCATTTAAGTTTTATCCCCTATTCACTATCTAAACCTGACATTTTATTCATAAGTAATGCACTTATTCGCAGGATACGTAGAAAATTCAATAAAGAATACACAGAAAATTTACGAAAGCATCACTCCAGCATCCAGATCCTCTCAAGTGTGTCCACAACCATCAACGAGTGCAGCTGAAGAAATGGAAAACAACCCGGAAAAGTCTACAAATGTATCACACGATTCGGATAACTTTTTCGATGAATTCGAAATTAATGAAGAGGATTGAAGTTCCGATTACGCCGATACCTTCCTTCAAAACCGCAAATAACAAAAAAAATACTTGTAGCTCATAATAGACAACCGACACGGCCTATACATTTTTTGAAAAAACCACCACTCAAAATCTTCCCAGATGAATCAGAAAACAAACCAGCTCACACTGAAAGTGATATCAATGAAAAAAGTCAAATTCCGAAATGTCGGCCAATCAATCGAGTCGGAAACGAAAGCCCAACGATCGCTTATCAAAACTGCGTATTCCATGGGAACATAATTAACAATTTTTATTATTCGCGTGATCACGATGAAAAAAAATAAGAACAAAAACATGCACGGAAGTATTTCATAAAAACCATAATAATTGTATCGTTCGTTTATTTATACTTGTTCCGTTATTCATAAGCTGAAATAAAAAATGGCGAAAGTTTGAACTTAGTATTGCTGCTTTTTCACTATAATTATATTAGGTTTTTTTTGTATTGAACTTAGTATTGTTGCTTTTTCACTATAATTATATTAGGTTTTTTTTTGTATTGATGCCTGCCCCCGACCAGTCGGCACTGGCTTCGCTCGTGCCGCAAATGTCGGGGCAGGCATCAAAACATGAATCTATCGTACTTAATTGTATTCCACTGCCATACTTTCGACCGGCTATAAAGAAAAATAGTATACACTACATGGGCAGAAGATTTGAGAGCCCTGAACTGCGCGCCGGATGCCTTCGGCTTGGGCTCGGGCATTGTCGCGCAGTACAGAAATCTCAAACTTTCTGCCTTTGTAGTGTAATATACTATTGTTCATTTTACAATACAATTCAGTTATTTCAACTGGGCAACGATAGAAAAGCCATAATTTCTACGCCACATTTTGTCGACCCAACGAACCAAAAGTTGATCAAACTGATGATTTATTTTGTACAACTGAAAGTTTTGTCGAACGGAATCCGCGGTATTGTTTTTTTTTTGATTTTGTGAACTTGATTTTGTTGTTCGCACGACTTCATTTCGTCACAATAAACGAGAGAAGGTGTTTGAGCAACTAAACGACTGCATCAGAATAAATTGATTGTTTTGACTACATAAGTTATTGTCCAACCTGCATATGTGCTCACCGCAATGTTACTTTTTTTGAATCATCAAAACTGAATCCACGATCAATTGATCGCTATAATTTTGTTGATTCATCAAAGCTCTCTCCTCAGTGTGAAATGAAACTCGCTGAAGATTGTTGTCGGCGATCAATCAGGACAGAAAAGTCATCGATTCCAAGACACTCGCTAAATTTCATGCTGACATTTTATTCCCCCAGAGTTTTAAATGGATTTGTGTACATAAATTGAAGTGAAAAAATTGCAGTTCGAGCTCCGGTGGAATTCGTTGGATTGTATGTAACGTGCAGAACGAAATACTTAGCCTTTAGTGTGTTCACCATCTCCTCGAGTAACCTCCGCTTTCAAACACACTTGTAACCTGGTCTTACTCCTCGTCACGGTCTTTACTTAAACCTTCTTCCTCTCTCTCTCTCTCTCTCTCTCTCTCTCTCTCTTCTTTCCTCATGTCTCTCTCGCTCGGGCCCTCACACACTTACAATTTCAGGCGGAGCACATCTATAGAACCTTTAACCTCCTCGCTTCTTTATAGCCAGCGCCGGAGACGTATTCTTCCGGAAGAATCCTGTTGGTGCTATTTCGAAATGGTTGTTTTGCCCACCTTGCGCAAACACACAGCTCACAAAGCTTCGTTTCGTTTATTGCTCTTGCATTCATATCTCGTCTCTCTCCCTCTCGCTCAGTTTCCCGCGCTGCCCCTCTGTCCCTCTTTTCCTCTCTTTTGGATCGTCGCGAAGTCTCGAAAAACTTTCGTCGAAGCGTACAATTGGCTTCACGCTGTATAGAAACTCGTTACTGCTATAACGCTCTACGCACACCGATGATATGGGCTCTGTACGTGTGATAAGTTATCATGGGCAGAGGCAACGAGACTCAGACACCTTTATAAACACTTATCTATGCTTCGATTTTTTTTTCTTCCCTTTTTCCTGTCACATTGCGTTCAGTTCATGCCGGAATTTGTTCGAGCAACCATGTCCCGGAGATCGTGACGCCAAGCATGTGTGACGTGAGGGAAAAAGTAGAATGAGGCTCCGAAATAAATTTGAATAACCTACAAAATCCATTCCTCCGAATAGCTATGCAGTTACTGACCAAAGTTGTGAGAGGAACGATCGATTGACTCAATCGAAAATAAGGAAAAAAGAATGAAAAAGTTTCTTGCAATATTTTTTTTAAGTGTTGAAAAGGTAGTAAAATTCGAGATGATTAGAATTTGGTGAAATTTGGTGAGCATACTCTTCAGTATTAAACTCGGATATACAACTTTTTTTGAAATTTTCTTCTACATATAGTTTTTGAGTGGTTGAACACTAGAGAGTTTACGTGCAAAAGCATAGGATTCAGATGTATAGGTATATCTTTTGCATATCGTGAACTCAAATTATTCGACAACTACGTAGACGAAAAATTGAGAAAAAATTTTAATCATCGTATTTGATGCTCAAGAATGTTATCACCAAATTTCATTAAATTCTTATGATATTCTCGTATGTAGCGAACGTCCTCGAACTGTTTTCAATCGAACTAAAGTATAAACTCGTCTGTGAACTTAATATGGCAAAATTCTTTTAACTGTACATTTTTGGTAATTATACGTAAGACAGGCTCCCCGCTCCCCGACAGGCGAATGAAAATTTGTTTTCATAGATCTTCCATTCCCATGAATGATTGAAAATTTGAGTATTTCATATTCCGAGAGAAAGAAAGAGAGGGAGAGAGACGGTCACCATTTTTGGAATCATTGGAAAGCCACGACCCGAAACTTCATGAGAGACACAAGTTGGACCCATGAATTAAGAATCGGATCCCATGGGGATTATTAGCGGAACAAAAATAACGATAATTGGGTAGCCAGCCAAGCGGCCACTGATTCAGTTGTAAATAATACTGGGAGCTTGTTCAAGTTATTGATAAACTTTAAAATGAATCATTAGCAGAAACCAGAGGCTGTTTTGTTTGGTGTTTGGTGATTTGTATATTGGCCAACCACAAATAGCTGCAGAATCCAACGAAGAACTTGAAGCAGCATCGTTTGGTTGCATGTTTTGTTGTGAAACAGTGTACGGTCCCGATATCTGCAACGTTATCGTTATTGGAACATTATCGTGTTGGCCAGGCAGAGGACATGGATTCAGAAATTGGCCGAGAAACACCCGTATCGGATCTTCATGGTTACGAATAAGCTCAGGATAAATTAGACCGAATAAAACTTTGATTAGTTACGTTAATTAAGAAAATACTGTCACTCGAGAAAACCGTATGAAATCGATTCCCAAAAAATGCATCAATTCTTCGCCAATTACTCAAAATAATTGGATAATTCTGCAGGGAGTAGAAAAAAAACCAGAATGTACAAAAGCTCTCACATTTGGTGACTCCCCAAGTGTCCAGTTTTTCTTCCGAGCTCGCACTCGGAGTCCGTGAAAAAAAAGCGACTGAAAGCATGTCGCTCTCTATGAAAGTTGCCTTTTGCATAGTCGCGAGAGCTGTAATTTGTACGGGGTAAAAACTGTGGAAAAAAAGGTAAACATGAGAGATTAGAGAGGAACGCAGTTTTCGTAAACAACTCTACTTGAGAGAAAAAAAATGCAATATTAATGAAACATTTTAATGACGTTTAGTTTACACGAATTTCGGGAAAGAAAAACTAAACGCTTCGAGACTTTTTTTGTGGATATATAATATATTTTTTTCATGGGTCGATTTAACGTAGTGCTTCATTACGCAGTGCTATATCGCTGACTAATATCAATGATGTTGAAGTTTGCACCGTTGCAATGCGACGGAATTAATTAATTTTATTTGTCTAAAAGCAGTGCCAAAAATAAAACTGCAGCGTCGATCTGTGACAATTTTTGCTAATGGAAAATTAAATTTCACAAAATATGGAAGCGGTTCGGAAAATATTAAAAAATGGTGAATGCATTAAATATTTTTCGTTGCACTCCAACGATGCAAACTGCAATGTCATTTGAAATCATTACACTGAAATGGAAATTTTGTTGGACAAACTTAAATTTCGTTCGACTAAACGTTTTTTTTTTTGGAAAATCAGAAAAAATTCAGTGATTGTGGAAGTAAATATTTTGGACAGTCTCTTGGAAAAGAGAATTTTTGTCATTCCAATAGTAAAGATTTGCCGACAGTTGCGTTAGAAATGAAAAATATTTTCGAATTACCAAAAATTTTGAAATTATCAAAAAATATCGACGTTTTTTGACGAAATTTAATTCTCACTGTGCAACAATAACTAATGATAATTCCGTCAAAAAGATGCTGGACACATTTTGTTCGTGTAAAGTTGGTTGGTTATTATATTATTTATAATTGATACACTATGTACACATTAATGTCAAGTTTACAAATGGATATTGAAAAAAGCTGTGCAAAAAAATAGCGATTCATTTTTTATCTTTTTTTTTTTTCTCGGTTTGTAAATATTTTTCCCAGTAATTCACACATTTAGCTGAACGGAGGCAAGCCGAGTTTTTGCTCCTTTGGTTATCGAGGCTCTTCGCATAAAGCATTCGCTTCGGATCAGCTGGTTTTATTATCGTAATAATCTATGCAAGCGATCTCTTGAGTTAATCGGAATCGATCAATGAACCACGGAGTATCGACCGACTAGAAAGACGTGACACTCGTCGCAGACTCTCACTGGCTTCGCTGAGTTCGGTAATGCGATCGTATTGTCGCTGCAGGCGTTGCAAAATATTTTACCGCAATTTCGACAATGATGCTGAAACAGAAGAAAATAAAAATGGTCATTTTTCAAAGAGTCCGGTGCGTCATGTTCACGTCTCGAGTGATTATTTTTCGCGCTTCATTAGGACTGGTTATTTGTAAATCTGAGAAAATGCCGAGGGAATAATCTCGATGCTCTCGAGGAAAAAAGGGCGAGCCTTGGCCAAGGTAGTCTTTAATAATCCTGAACGACAGCTCGGTCGTAAAAGTTGCAGGGCAAACTCCTCCTCGCCACTAGTAAATTGAATTCGCAAATAAGATTCTCCCATTCGTTTGGTTAAATTGCTCGCGATCCAATATACAGGTCATCAAGAAAACGAGCGAGAAGTCTCAAGAATCTTTAGAGAATTTAATATAGGAGCGGATGAAGATAATGCTTGATAGCTTTTATTCAAAAGGTATACCGCCAAGACAATAGGTGCATTAAAAACGAACCGAGAACTTTTGACATTAACCGAAGCACCCACGGTTTCTTCGATGACTGGGAAAATATTTAACTAATGAAAAAATGCATCTTAACATTTGAATCCGACACTAACGCACCGGGAAATGACGATCGTTGACTTTTCGAATTTCTTGATAAATTTCAACGAGGGGAAAATCTCTGTAAAAGCTCTTACTGGGTCAATCAGACTCGAAGCGTTTTTAAAATTGTTCTACTATTGCGGTAAAAAAGCATTTTTTCTTCTTTTTCTGTCGAGACCATTTTCGTAATGAATTATTCATATTTTATGGGTCTAAATATATTTGACGATAAAAAAGAAAAATTAAATGCCAAGAAAATCCTTGTCATTAAATGTCATTGAATTGGCTTCGAAAAATTGTTCGGGTCTAAATGACCCGGTATGAACCCGAAAGGATAAACTCTTTCATTCGTAAAAAAAAATTTTTCGCATCAATTCAATATCTCGAGATTAATTGTCAACGAAAAATATAGTTCATTTAAAATAGAGTTAATTTTGAATTATATTTATTATGTGCCTTTCAGGATCTCCATCGAAATAAATATGCGTTTCTTGTGCAGATGTTTTTTTTTTTTTGTAGAAAATTATCGATATTTTATGGCCCCGAATTTATTTTTTTACCCAGACAAAAATTCTTTAAATGCCAAACGGTTTGGTGGCGTTAAATGGCAGAGAATCGGTGATGGAAAATTATTCAAGTCAAGTCGACCCGGAATGTCGTCGCAAGATTAAATACGAGGGACATTACGCGAGATGTAAGAATATATCTCGAGTGCGATATCCACGAGTAAATAAATAATTCCTAAAAGTGCTTTCTGCCATCAGAATGAAATAAATAATGTCTTTGTTGGAACGAATAAAAATTGATTGAAAAATGAAAAATGAGTTTTTACGGTGGATTATATGGGAGATTTATGGCATAGCCGTATTTATGATCGAATGGAGAAAAGTGTGGCTGAAGCTAATCATCGATATCATTTGGCCAAGTTAATTATCGGAAGCATTATCCCCGCGAGAGCGTGACTTATGAGCGTAACGTCGTCGTGATGGCATCGTCTGGTAAATCGTGTCGCTACTTCAACGAGTCAGAGTAACTTTTGGTATAGCAAGCGTTAATAAAGGGAAAGGCACAGATAAGTTAACCTTAACGTAGCAAATTCTGTGGGCTACGTCTGTTCGTTTGTCAGGCTTTAATATCCGAATGCACGTGTGCAAGCTCAGCTCAGACCGTGTGAGACCGATGAAGGTTGCTTGAGAGCTTTCAACCCCCTTTCACCTTACGTTGGAGTGCCGCCAGAGCCAAGAGCCCTGAGCACAAGCACGATTCGTTCACCATCCTATACACATTCTTATCTCACGGTATATAGACCTGAACGGTTAACAGGATACTTATAGATACTTACGAGCATGTATAAATCAGAGCTGCTGCGACAGGACATTCAAATCCGTGGCTCGAGTTCAGAAGAAACCGCGTTCCGGTACGTCCACGGAGTAAAAAACGAACTATACACGTCAATTTTCTACCAATTTTTTTCCTCTTCCCTTACCCCTCATATTTTCAACGCTGAATAATATGGAGGATGTTCGTCTTGTCGGAAAAATTTCTACCTCATTGGAGTTTCGAACCTTAGTCCTCTACCTACCTACCTAATCCTATCGAAGCACCGTATCCACTACGCTACCGATCACTTGTACAATAGTTGTATTCATTCCGCCTACTTGTGTTTCAGTGTGTTTCAAACATTTGGAAACATCATTGGGCACATTTATAAAATCGACTGCTCGAAATATTTTGCATAAACAAAATAATCGCTTCAACAATTTCCTCGAAAAGCAGCGTACATGTTAAATAGACTGAATGTGTGTGTACGTGAGTGTATATATTTACATTAGGAATATATATTAGAGTGATGCAAAAAAATCGAAATTTTTATTGCTCAGACGACGTCCGACAGCTGTTAGGGTATATGAAAAAATGCATCATCCCAAAATTTCAGCTTGACAAACAAATTTCTAGAGGTCGCTCAAGTGATTTTTTAATTTTTTTTTCAATAATTGGCCAACAATTTCTATGTAAAAATTGTTCGTCTCTAACCAGAGACGGAGTACTCCTTATCAAAAACTGCATTCAATAACATCGTGAGAAATTTTGGCAAACCAGTTATTGATTCATTCACGTCTCGAACAACACAAAGTGCGAAAAATATTTTTGTTGAAAAAAAGACCCAGGGGAACTCAAAGTGGATGCTCTCACAGAGGCGTGGAAACCTTTTTTCTTTTACGCATTTCCCCCCTCCTCGATCATCATACGGGTTTTAGAAAAAATTAGAGATAAGGAAAGCAGAGGAATTGTCGTGGTGCCACGCTACCCGGCTCAGGCTTGGTATCCCATTTATATGGCCATGCTGGAAGCAGAGCCAATATATTTCGATCCAAAAATTGACTCAATATTATCTTCGAATAGCTAAGGTCACCCGATGTGGGAAAAGATTACCATGGTTGCGGGACTTTTGTCAGGGAGGCTCTCGAGGCAAAAGGAATTCCCATGGAAAGCATAAATATTATGACCTCATCTTCAAGTGCATCGACAAAGAAACAGAATGACGTGGGCTTAAAGAAATGGTGGTTTTTCGTCGACAAAGCCAACTGAACCCAATTGAAAGACGAGTCTCGGACATACTCTTCTTCCTCACCGAAGAGTTTAACGGAAGTGCGTCTCATGGATCCATCAACAGCTTTCGATCAGATATTTCGCTGGTTTGTGGACCAGAGATTGGAGAAGATCCAAAGATGAAACGGTTTTCCGAAGGAGTATCGCGACTCAGACCACAGAAACCGAAATATAATGTTACATGGGACCCAGCCTTAGTTCGTGATTCTTTCAGAAAGTGGGCACCAAGTGAAGAATTATCCCTCAGTCATCCCTCGATGGCACGATCATGCCATCGGTGACCCGATATCAGCTCTGACTGGATACCAGTGAGGAGACCCTATCTAGGGTTGACTTGTCGAATCCCGACCGGAATCCAATTGCAAATAGGGAGCTCCGAAAAATTTTCTACACGGGAAAAGGTACATTTCCCTGATTTTTCCTTTTTTTTCAGACGTTTTGCCTTTTTGACGATGAGGACATCGTTTTTCGACAGTCCATAATTTATTCATCGATCCCACATCATCGCGATAAATTACTCTTTGTCTCTGCAAATATGTAAAGATTTTTGTTCAACTTTAAAAGAGACATTTGACATGATTTTGCACTGATTTGGAAACTGGAGGGATTTTCACAACGTGTGCGTGTGTGTGTGTAATTTTTTATTACTTTGGATTCAACGCTGAGAAGACCCAGTGTCCGGGATCGGAATAGCGTGCGAAAGAGTTCCGTCCTGGTGGGCGATCGACAACGACGGGATCTCTATGCATTTTCAAATACCATGTCAACTTTAGCATCTTCGTTATACTTTTTTGTTTCACCTCGACGATTTTTATTTTTATTTTTATAACAAGTACGACGGATTTCCTGGTTTGGCGAATGGACGGAAACTCCCCGTCGTTTTTCTGCATGATGACGATGCGAGTCTTGCATCTCTATCCCATCCTGATATTTCGTACAAAAGCTATATGCTTCGGTCGAACATGTATGAGGCATTCCATTCCAATGGGAATGTTTTGATCTACAGATGAAACATTTTAAGGAGGGTGGCTACACACAATATTGTTGAGATGTTAAAAGCATAGGCAAATTCGAAATTATTAGAATTTGATGAAATTTCGTGAGCATGCTCTTTCGTATTGAATTCGAATATAAACAAACTATAATAATAATAATAAATAATATATATAATAATAAATATATATAAATATATAATAATAATAAAAATAATAATATATAATAATAATATAAACTCACTAGATTATGAAATTTGTTTTCTTTACCCGCGTTCATCGTGATCGGCGTTCGGCAAAAAATTTTCAATATTTCGTTGAACGGACCGGTGGTCCGTTCCCCCGAAAAGGTGGCATTTGAGTTGAATGTCTTTTTTACGAGATAGTTAAGGCTCATGTGGAACAACCTGTGCATGCCGCATAGGGGGATGAACGCTTATGAGCGTATGTATATGCGAGCCCTCCCGTCACGGCCTCCGACCTATTCTAATATTAAGCAGTATGGTAATCCTCTTTCTTCTCCTTATACATGGACTCTCTTTCCTCCCATAGGTCTTGCTCTTCCGATAGGCAAAAAAAGACACAATGTACGGCGTACTAGTATATTCGAGAAAAAAAAAACAAAAGACAAGGCAGGTGAAGAAAAGAGAAGCGAAGAAAATGTCCAACAAAGATGCGGCACACGCTGGGACGCCTTGTTATTATGCAATAACTTAGCCTCCGGTTACCCAGAGGGTGTTAAAATGCTGAAGAGAAAAACACACGCTGCGCCGCTTTCTGAACCTACTTTATGGCTTCCCTTCGCTATCCTTTTCGCAACGTCTCTATCAGGTGGGGTATGCTCTACAACCTCCACATATATCCCTCGCTTTATACCTTCAATATATCCCAACAGTGTCCTGACTGCACGCACCAACCCACGACTCCCAAACCGGAAGTATAAAACAGCCCCGCACGCGCCTTTTTATAAATATGTATGAAAATCCATGCATGACACATAAACATGAATATATATCGAGTCATCGAGATTGATCGTA
Source organism: Campopleginae sp. 14b (assembly GCA_030522525.1). Taxonomy (NCBI): domain Eukaryota; kingdom Metazoa; phylum Arthropoda; class Insecta; order Hymenoptera; family Ichneumonidae; species Campopleginae sp. 14b. The sequence goes on from JAPYYS010000082.1 coordinate 96,965, forward strand.
CGCTCGAGTAATTCTCCCAGAACCACGACACTCATCCCCTTGTTTTATTGATTGATTCTTCGGGAGTAATTAAGAAATTCATAAGACACGGCAAATATTTGGCGAGTGAATCTGAGCTGAATATTCAACTTTTCAATTTTTCTGCCGATACCATTTTTTGAGTCAGTTTGTGGGGCGCCGTTGGTCTCTTAAAAATCGCCACATCGAGAGACACACCGTAGCGGCATGACGCCAAATATCAAAAGAAAAGTTTTCACAGATAAATGATTGGACCGGAAAATTTTTTTTGGGAATTTTTTTCAACTTTTTCACGTCGATTAGCGAAAATTTGTGGGTCTTATAGTTTTACTCGAAAGCTCTGATCACTCGACTAGTGTCTAATGTCAACATTATGCACGCCGATGATCAACCGCCGCCTGTATGGATCGACCATAATCTGAACTCTCGAACGACATCGGCAGAGGAGATCGAAATCTCTCGTGCACTGGAGGAAAGAGTGAACGGGGCAATTTATTAATTGCCCGTGATACGTTATAGGAAGAATGACATATCAAGTTTCGCCGCGATAATTTCATTTAATATGTAAAGTGGAGGAATGAGGTGGAGGAGTGAGAGTGAAAAGTTATCGATTGCATGAGAATATATATTCGGGAATATCAAGCCCGGGAAAATGGCATTTCATACAGTCAATCAAAAACTTATTGATTACTAATTTTCCATGAGTTTTTAAGGACGTTCTATGGCGACGGTTCATTCTAAATTTATGCCATTTGGAGTCCAACGAAAAATATTTTACCCACTCACCATTTTTCTGATTTTCGAATCGCCTCAATATTTCTTTGACATTTAATTTTTCATGTGAAAAAACTGTCGTAGTCCAACGATGCAATTTTATTTTTGGCTCCGTTTTTAAAGAAATAGAATTAATTGCTTTCGTTGCATTCCAACGATGCGAACTCCAACGCCATTCGGAATTTTTGTTCTCAATTTTTCTCACATACAAAATGGTTTGCGAGCCTCAGTTTAGAGTAGGCTCAAAAAGACTACTCTAAATTCAAAATCGTCCGAGGTAATGTTTATTTGTTACATAATGACCGAAATATCAAAAAAGGTTAACGACCGATTTTTTTGAAGAACTGAATGAAGCTCATTTGATGTTACGTAAAAGTGTATGCAAAGTTGTGAGAAGCTTCACCATTTAGAAATCGAAATGTTCAATGTTGAAAATCGGAACTTTTAACACGCGCACTTATGAGAAAATACTGAAAATTGTGATTTTTATAAATAAATATCTCAACCCCTACATGATGAACCCTCCCAAAATTGCGCGAGCTATTAGATGTCCCTATTCTCTCGATGTGGCTCAAATTTAAAGGAATTCTATCGATAGAAAATTTAGCATACGATGTCCTTAAACGATTCGATAGAAAATATTTCATTCAACTCGAAATCAAATTGATGAAAAAAAATTTCAAGAACAATTACTGTTTTCCGTTCCATCGACGGCATTTGTGAGCTGCTGCATATTTTTTTCTGCAATTAAAATATCACGAGTCCTTCATCCTCTTATTCCGGACATTAAGCATGCACACGTTCCGCACGAGAGTACATCTACATGTACAGGCATATCAAATTGATGCGGGGGAACTTTTTAGGGGTACAGAGGTCACGACGCCGTTACCGGTCGACTTGAAAGCATGAACAATCGATCATCAAATAATAATTTTGACAATTCTCCGCGGAACCGAGTATCCAGTTTGGAAGTGACGCAAACATTTCCACCGAATCATCGATTGGATACGAAAAATGATGAAATTAAACCCGATGAATGTTTCGCACTCTCTTCGTGCATTTACATACACGTGAATCATGAATTTCTTATGACTCTCATTTTTCGCACGGCGTGTCTCCATTCACGACTTTTTGTTGTTCATCTTATTGACGATTTTTTGAAAATAAAAACTTGTTCTCGCCCGCGACGAGCAAGTTTGAGTAGTTTCAATTATCGTTGGTCTCGCTGGTCTTTGCTACGCTTGCCATAATACACGTCAATCATTGTACGTACATGTAGGATATACTATAACGGCCATATCTATATCTGAATACATTCACAGGAGTATCCACAATCTTGGGTAAGGTTCGGAACAATTTGATGTTCGGTTTCCGCTCGGGCGTCAAGTGTAATTACCGGTAATCGATTAAGAGCTATCTAAAGAGCTTGGCGGAGATCTGTCAAAGGGGAAGGGAGTGTGGCATTGAACAAGAAATATCGGAGGTGGAAATTTTCAAGAGAGAATGTTCAGGGAAGAAAAGATCGAGAAAAAGAGATTGGACGAAAAATAAATCGGTAAGCCGATAAGGAAAAAAGATCGCGAAACAGCTAAGGACGGGATAAGAAAAAGGAGCGGGAAGAATGCACCGGAAAGAGAAAAAGAACGAGAGAGAGAGAGAGAGAGAGAAAGGAGCGGGGGGGAGAGTTTGTTGAAGAGAACTGTCTTGCAATTAAAATAAAGTTTGATTACCTTACGACGCGTTATGTTGAACTCTCGGGAGCATCCTTTGCAGTGTGTTACCAAGCGATCGTTAGCCCATGCGGCGTTACCATCCTGATTTCCACGATTCTCAGCATTGTCAGCAGCCGCTGCTTCTCTTAGCTCAACAGCTACTAATTTGGCAGCACTCAATTGTCCTCCCAATTCCTCCAAAGTTCTCTCTTGCTCGGCACAAATCTCCCGTAGAGCGTAATGTTCCTCTTGGAGTGCCACGTATTTCTGCAATCAGGTATAACATTTGCCAATTGTCACATTCTCGTTAAATATTTCTCCAAACCAAAAGACCTTTATTTTCTAAACAACAAAAAAATCTTGCTCCTTCTTTTGTTTTCTGGAACAACCGGGCGTTCCTGAAATCTTCGAGAAATTTCGTTGATAGTATTCATGAGCAAACAAAAATCTGCACACAACAATGTTGCCATATGTTAAGAACATAGGGAAATTCGAAACAATTAGACGTTCATGAAATTTGGTGAGCATACTCTTTTGTATCAAATATGAACATATAAAATTTTCAAGATTTTTCTGATACATAGTTTTCGAGTAATCGAACACTAGAGTTTACATGCCTTAGCATAGAATTCAGACACATATATAGGTATATCTTTTGCATATTGTAAACTCAAATTATTCGACAATTATGGGGACAAGTATGGGGAAAAAGTTGTCTCATCGAATTTGATGCTAAAGAATATTATTACCAAATTTTATTAAATTCATATCATATTGTCGTATGCAGCCAAACCTTCTTAACAATAGACACGAAAAATCGAATTTGTCAAAAATTCAATTGTTTTTAAAGTCCAGTATCGCAAGATTATTTGTCAAACTAATTCGGTTCTTGAATGCTCAATGAACAATTTCTTTTGTGATTAAGTTTCAAAAATTTTCTCGAATGCAATGAAATTCTATTATTTCTCAGGAAATGCCTATAATTAAAACGCAGAATGTAAATCTGAAGATAAAACGATTAATTTTGGCGACCCAAAAAGTATATTAGCTCGAAAAATTATGATGATTTCAAAAATTTAAGAAATCATGAATCAAAATTGATATTTTTCGTCGGATCCCAACGTTGTGAACTTCAGCTTCGTTAGAAATTTAACTCCTTCCTGTTGAGTTGTATTTGAAAAAATACAAATATGTGTACGCACCTCGCCAATTTTCTTTAGTTGATCAACCTCTTGATGCAATTGTGATATCTTTTCGACGCTCGTGATGGAGGCTTCTTGAAGGAAAGTTCGCCATTCGCGTTCAACACGGAGTTCCCTTTCGACGCCATTCGCGCGAGCTTCCGTCTCAGCAACCTCGGCACCGAGTTCTCGAACTTTTTCTTCCACCCCCGACTTCACGCCGTCTATTCTCTTGCATCTGTGATCGTGCCAAACAATTACGTCAACGTACAAATGAAGGAAAATTCATTTTCGAGAAAAATTGAGCCTTCGACGCGTTCCAGACATTTTTTCAATTTTCGGACTTTCCTGTATATAGCAATCAGTAACTTTTCATTGTTGAGATTGCTTGAAATTTTTTTTTTTTTTTTTCTAAAAACGACATTCCCGTCGGAAAATTTCTTCAGTCGCGAAAACCATTCTTGGGCTTGAAAAGACTCTTTCGAATCCGAGCGACGGACGAGTTGGAAACTTTTCTACCGACCGTGCGAGTCCGATCGATTTACAGACACGTGAGTCTGCACTCGGCAACGTAACAGGTCTTCGTTTATACAGAGCTCTGCAGTAAAAATCATAAATCACCTATACAATGACACCAAACTCGTAACGTTGAGTGACATTCCCGATCAAGGACAACGAGACTTAGGATCGTCGTATTTTCAAAATCCCCTAAAGTAGAAATCCTAAAACCTTGATCAGCAGAAATTGTTGTAATAAAAAAAACATGAGGGTTTTGACGAAGGAGCTATACACGAATCTGTAAAAATGCAATTCCCAGAATAAGAACAGACCCAAAAGATTTGGTAAGATTCTCTCGTGATTATTGATCAGGACCACGGTCGTTTTTACGGATATTTTCTCTATGGTACTTTCTCAATGACTGGACAGCCCAGGAGTGGATGATTTGAGATTAAACATCAAAAAAGAATCGGAGGAGAGAAGGGATGAAGATTCGACAAAACACAATATTTTCTCCACCATTTCGCCTCGATTTTGCATTAGCCCTCACCCTTTTGGCGATGGTTCGTTAGTATCTATAAAAGGACATTGTTTCAAGGAGAGTGGCTACATACGACAAGGTTGCCAAAGCATAGAAAAATTCCAATCGATTAGAATTTGATGGAATTTGGTGTGCATACTCTTCAGTATCAAATATAAATTTACACATTTTTTAAGATTTATCTTCTACATAGTTTTCGAGCTATTAAACACTGGAGTTTACATGCATGAGCACAGGATTCAGATATATATAGGTATATCTTCAGCAAATTGCAAACTCAATTTATTCGACAACTGTGTAGACGGAAGATAGAAAAAAAATTGTGTCATCGTATTTGATGCTAATGAATACTGTCACCAAATTTTATTACATTTTTATGATATTATCGTATGTGTCCAACGTTCTTAAAACAAAAATGAAAAATAACAGGGGGAAACACGAAATATTAAGGGAAAAAGTAATTCCAATTAAGCTGGAGAATAAAATGACAGAAAAATCGAAGCATGCGGATATTTAGTAACGAGGGTTAATCGATTTTCACGTCGCACTTGTAACGAATTTATTTTTTTCACAGTACAAGCCCATGTGGTGAGTGATTTTGATGAATAATGAATTTATACATACTAAACATGTATATATGATATTTAATATGAGCCGTTTGATAATATAAGTATCGTTACATATTTGTTATATTGATGTGTTTGCAAACGATGAAAAGATCGTCATACAATATCGAGATGATAATATTTTCCGGATTATTTGTAAACGTTGCGATCAAATTGGATTTCGAATATTTAGATCGTATCGTTGTCTCAATTTTCTAATATTTTTCAATAATCTACGCGATTATTTTAGATTTGTTATAATTGTAGTAGCGCAGCACCAATAAATTCAATTTTCCTTTCTTTTGTTTTTATGGAAAGACGAAAAAGTACGTTTCGTAGGTGAAACAAAAAAATTAGATCGCAAGAGTATTCGTTAAGCCACAAAGGACACAATTTTTTACTCTCGATTTTTATTATCGGATGCGAATCAACGGTTAGTCGCGGTTTTTTCTCCACTTCGGAACAGCGTCAAAGAAAAATCATATTTATGATACATTCTTACGATTTTTTGAAGTTTCCATGTCGAAATTTTTGTTCCTTCTGCCGCAGCCCATCGCGTATGAAATAAAATAAATATCTCCTAATGCAGAGCTCCGTGTTAGCGTCGACTTACGAGCTTAGTGCGACGGGCACACACGACCAGGTTGCAAAAAAAAGTACAGGCTCCGTGTAGAATGAAAATAAATGGTCCAGCGAATGAAAATTCAAAAAAAAATTTCTGATCCTCGTCAGGACACGAAACGACCTCACAATTGCGATGATTTCTTTCCTCAACATTATGACGATACGATGTCGAGTAAAAATCACGTCGCGCATATGTATTTTTCATTATTATTATTTTATTTTTTTTCCATGACTCGTTTCATCCGGAATCATTGACCGATTGGAAACTTTGAAAATCGCCGAGAATGTCGCAGCCTTAAAATTATCGTTAGTAGATCCCGAATTTTTTTGGATACCACCAAATTGAAAATGATAAGGGTAAAAACAGTTGGGAAATGAATAAATAAAATACATAAATAAAAACATACTTCTCATCCATTTTTTGGATGGTGTCAGTCATCGATATCGTCTTGGCCTCCAGCCTGGCGATCAGATCTGTCTTATGCTTAAGCGAACCCTCGCACTCCTGAAACGAACGACTCTTGAGCAAAACAAAAGGTAACGACTAGAAAATTATTGTTTGTGGCGACTGAAAAGAGATTTTTAGGGGATAAAAAAAATGTTGTGAGTGATTTTTCTGTTCGAAAGTAAACGACGGATTTTTCCATTTCCATTTGATTTGTCGACCATTCCCCATAGGCCTGTACCGGGGGCCGGTAAAACCAAAATTGACACTGTTACAAAAAAACAATGTTACAAAATTTAACAAGCGATCGATCACAATCGGAAAATGCAATTCAGTTGGCCGCCGATTTCAAAAATTCGGCCTCGATGATTTTGCCCTCGTCTTTTGCGGACGGCGTGACAGCGCCTCGATCAACAGTCACGCGATTCTTATTGCCCTGTTCGTCGAACGATCGATGAGCGAACTTTCGCTCACCGAAAGGCGGTGGCTTTGGCGATAATGGGCTCGTTTTTAAGAATGACTTTGTCGAACCCGGCGTCGATGGCGATCGGCCTATCTCCAGGTCCTTCATTAAGTTGTATTTCTCGAGGTTGTTCAAAATCTTGCCAATTTGATTCGTCTTCGCATGGAGTCTGCTCACCATTTCTCCTTTCTGCGTCAGCTCATGCTCGCACTCCTACAAGCGAAACATTCACAGAAATCCGAAAAAACGCCTTTCTCTCGTTTCCAATTATTGTCCAAATTCCGCCGATTCACCACTTTCCTTCCAAGCATCAAATTATATTTTTTCTCCCCTCATTTTCCTCTCGAAATCATCAATTTCAATTCTAATTAAATATCTTAATCAAATTATACATTATCATATATTTTAATAATCAACTTGAATTTGTAAAATTTGCAAAACCGAAATTTACATATTTCTAGAAGGATTGCAAAATTTATTAATTATCATTAATTATTAAAATCATAATTATAACATATAATAATAATTAAATTAAATTTGTAAAAATTGCCAAATCAAAATTTACGTATTTGTAGAAAGCTTGCAAAATTTTCGAAAGACATGGCTCGAAACTTTTCTCATTCGACCTGAGATCGCGATCCATTATATATTTATGTCACACTAAAGTTTGATTCTTCCAATAAAAAAGAGCATAAAACTTGAATTAATGATACGGAACCGGTCACGACCATTTTTCCATTTAGCATCCCTCGTGTGAGACTTTGTACACTCGATAAAAGGTAAACCGACCAGTGAATCGACGAATAACGAAACTGTAGTGCTTAGGTAGATCGTGTTTTTCCATTACTATGCTTTTTGGATTGGCCGTTCGAGTGCACACCTCCTATGAGTGCATATTGGGTCAATCTAACCCAAGGCGATTTTCAAATCGTTGCATACGAATAAAAATGCATTTTTTGTGTTTGTTTTTTTTTGGAGAGACGTTATTTGTAGTAAATTATTAATATTTTATGGGCCCAAATTTACATTTTGTCGAAAACAAGAATTAATCATCAAACAATCGATGACAGAAAGTTATTGGAGTCAAAACGACCCAGTATGCACTCAAATGGTTAATAAAGCACTGCATGGAAAAAATCAATCGAATATTTTCGATGCTTGAGCGGATTGAGCTGAACCTGAAATTTTTGTTCAACGACCCAGCAGGAGCTGAAAAAAGTGAACTCGAAATATGTCCGGAGGACTCTTTTTCCGCGGAAAAACGTAAAACATAACCGATGATAATAAATTTTGGAATAAAAAATGTTGAGTATGAAGAATATTTGAAATGGTCACCTGTAATTTTTTGTACATCTCCAGATTGATGAGTTTAATATCTTCAAGTTGACTCCTCAACGAAATAATAGTATCCTGTTTGTCATGAATATCCTTTTCCAGGAGTTTCATGGCTACTTCCATTTCTGATTTCATGCTAATCTGTGATTAAAAATACGCTTCGTAATATTATTAAGAAAAAAATATGATTGAAAGTTTTTGACGTGGATGGAACCAAATAATCGATAATTTATTGAATTTTAAGGACCTGTAGTTCGGCTTCTTTTTCGGCATCTCGTCTTTGTTTTTTCTCCGATTCGAGACGACTTCTGAGTTCCTCGATTTCAGAGGTGGTCTCGGTTATCTTGACCGGAACTTTTCCATTCTGGAAAGATGTTGGAATTTCTCGAGATCAGAGAGCCCCCTCAGAAAAAATGTGAATTCTTATTATTCGATGAGACTTACCAGCTCGTTGGTTTCTTTGATTTCTATACCGAGCTCTCGTTTCAACTGTCGATTTTCTTCTTGCAACGTCAGGATGTTGTTCTTCGAGATCGAGAGATCTTCTTTCATCAGAGCATTCGTTGTTGTCAGAGATTCGACCTTTGCTTGAAGATTTGTTACTGTGGCGCTGCAATCGTTCGGAATTAAAAAAATGATTCATCGTACGAGGATTCTTTGCTGTTGCGACGAGGATTGAGCTTCGTCTCGATGCGAAATATTGAAAATTGGGCGGTCATATTTACTTTAAATGTCGATTAAGTTCTTCGATGTAATTCTTTTGATCCAAAACCGTGGTCATGTTATCATTTTCGGGTTCCTCGTCGGGCGAGTCTCCGGGTATGTGGTTGCTGTTTCTGAGGTACAACGAAAAATCGATAACCCCCTGCTGGCAATCGAGATCTTCTTCCTGGGACAGGCGATACAAAGGATCATTACAACTTGGTTAATTAACTCCGAGGGGCTTAATCTTAGTTGATCGTTCTCTCAATCAAACCGCTGTGTCTTTTCGTTTATGGGGAAACTGACCTTAACACAAAAGTTGCAATCTATGACGTTGAGACCCACCAGGAGACCCATTACGACAATTGCCTCATCACTGAGCATCAGAGCATCGGGCTCGAAATACTCGGACAAAAGATCGTCTCGATGATCAATGAGGACCTTCAGATAATCGGCCAGTTTTTTTTGCATCAATGCCATTCGTAACCATGCTCGGGCACGTCCCATTGCGGTTCTACAAAATCATTTCAGTCTCTCATAATTTTCGATCTTTTTTGGGAATCTATTTGCTGAATTGTTTGTTGAAAACATTCCCAAAGTTTAATGCACAAAATTCGAAGAACCCATGGTGTGTATTTGAACGAGAGACACACGTTGAGATGTTCTTGTGTCAATTTGAAAAGTGAAGTGGAAAATTATCATCGAATTAATTTCATTCATTTTTTTTCGTTTTATGAAAAATAATTGGTTAGAAACTTCTGATTAATTCTGATTAAGATACCTAACGGTCGGGAGATCACGAATGCTCGATGTGATGTCTTGAGCTTCGGAGCAATATTTTTCTACCAATTGGAGAATATCCCAAAGTTCTTTCTTCGGACCAAGAAGACCCTGAAATCCGAATGGTCCTTAATCATTTCCACTGCGATTTTTTTTTTTTTCGTCCGGTCCCTCGGCAGGTTTTGATCAAGGAATGATTCGATAAGGTATAAAAATGGTTTATTTACCTTTTTGGGACGAAGCCCATGCCTGAGAACGTGCTCGAGAACGATGAAAAAATGTTGGAGTGGCATATGATCGGAATCGAGCATACGACCATACTTGAGAGAAGTTTCAATAAGCTCCTTAACAATCAATTTAGAAATGTTGACGAGGTTGCTTCTTTCGATTATTACAGGATCGCGGGCTGCAAGAAGAAAAAATAAGCCCAATGGTTGTGTATTCCTTATTTTTTGACGAAGACTCCATTGTCCATCGTCATCGATCCTTTTTTTCTTTAAGACTTAATAATTCTTCGGTTGATTTTTTTATGAGTTGCAGTGAAATTTGGCCTGGTTTGTTTTTCTTCATTTTATCTTATTTTTTTATTTTATGTTCTTGTGAACGTGTTAAGTAAATATTCGAAAAGGACATACTGCACCGAAGCATAACGCATAGAAATAAAGAGAAAATTGGTACTTAATCTTCGCACATTGTTGTGCAACACTGAGCGTGAGTTTTAGCGACAGAAGCAAATACATGAGAGAAGAAATATCAGAAATAAATTTGTCTGTGATCGAATCGAGTACCAGGAGTTTATTTGTATTGTAAAACATGTCAATCCGGTAAAATAAACTTTCTGATAAATATGAAAAATAATTTGTGTCAAATAAATTTGGAGAATGGAATTTCAAGTATTTTTTTATTACAAACTCTATTTCCTGCTGAAAAATAAGGCAATGCTTTGAGCTTGGTCGAAAATTCGTATGAATTGCTCAGTAAATCGCTCAACTACTTGTTTATTTTATATCCAACAAATATTTATGTTAAATTCCCTTACAAAAATTAGCATCGTCAAATATTGCAGTGGATTGAATATCCGATCATGTAGAATAATCTTCTTGTCTAACAAATTTCGCCCGAAGGAATGAAATAAATTTCCACGAGATTGAGGTTTGCATAATCGAACGAAAAATATTGAATCCGTTAACAGTTTTTTTCAATTTTTGGAATCGCCTCAATATTTTTTTGCCATTGAATTTTTCATTTGCAAAAATTGCCATAGATCGACACTGCAGTGTAATTTTTGGCTCTGCTGTCAAAAAAATATGATTAATTTGTTAATTGCGTTGCATCCCAACGTGGAAACTTCAACATGATTAATTTTCGTTGAGATCGTCGTGAGCATTCGGCAAAAATTGAAGAAACTTGAAATTTCGAAATTCGTTGAAAAAAAAATCGAAGAAACATGAAGATACGTAGAAGAAAAGTGTTTGATTCGAAAGTGCAGAAAGCGCGATACAAACACATGCTTGAGACGTGCTGCATTGCCGGTGGGCTTGGCGGGAGTATGTCAAAAAGCTCTGGCATGTCGTTGGATTGTTGTCGACGATGTTTGTCATGTTTAAGCTCAGAATGGTGATGATTTAGTCGAATCGACGGTAAGGTTATACCGCTTAGAGTAAGTGGAGGGGATGGTGATCGTTGCATCGACTCTTGCATAGAAAATTCAACATCCTGAAGTTCTTTAAGACAGAGCCATTCTCCGTCGACAGAAACGCGGAAATTGCACAAATAAATGGTGTCTTGAGCACCAGCCATATCTTGTTCGATCATGATTTCGCCGTGCTGGAGTTGGCCCGGGGGCCGAAGCTTCAACGCGGCTGGGCCCTCTTGCCGCATAGAAATATTTCAAATAAGTAACCAAACAGTTGGATCCCGAAAGGTCCTCAGGCCGCAAGGATTCTCTCAGCAATTTTTCTCCAGTCCGCGATATTTGTCTCACTTACTATTTCCTGGACGTAAGTACGACCGAGTATTCGTTTGAATTCTCTGTTCTCCACGAATATCGATCAGCTGACACGGTCACACGCAAGAAAAAACCTTCGTTTTTCTTCGGGCACGTAGCACAAGAAAATTTTCTTTTAAATTTTCAATCCCCGTTGCGGTGGCTCGAGGTTCTGGGTCTTTTGTTAATTATCGATCACATGAACTCTTTGTTATTTTCTTAGTGAGCCACAGAACCATCGACAACGCTGATAATTGTTGAAAAATTTAACTCCGATTTTTGCACTGACTGTTAAGTTTTTCCGCCGTTTCCTCGAAACGTCTTCCTTTTTTTCCATACGATTTCGAGAAACTTTTCGCAACTTATAAACTCGGTCGAACAATCCGAAAGTCCGATAAAATGGTAAACAGAAATAAATTGCGTTTTGTTTTTTATCATGGAGGGTTACGTTGCTCCGATAATCACAACTGTCTCATTGTCGAAGCCACGGCAAGGGCCGGTGAGGAAAAAGGGAATATTGATTTTACCGCCGACCTTGTCTCCACCTACAATAATCGATAGCAGTAAAGAGGCAAGCCGGGAGACTCCGGCAGGTGCTGCCGCTTTTTGATACGACTGGACACGTACCCATCGCAGTCGGTAATGCAGAAAGTCTCTTCCGACATTTCCTATACAGCGACTACGAGCACAAAAATTCGAAATCGAGGTCGATGGCCTCGGGAAATGTCTCCGTAGGACGTTCTCGTTATTCTTATAAATAACAAAATAAATCCCTCGCGTTCTACTGGCTCGACGATCCGATCACTATGACGATTGTCAATCGATTTGAATTTTTTTTTTAAATCGAGCAACACGAATATTGATCTCTTAATTCCCGAGTATCTTATCACAGCGGCATTTGCAACGATAAAACAAATCCTTCAATCGTGTTTCTGCACCATATGAACGAATATCGTAAAAAAGTTGACGTTGCATTTAAATAAATAAATATATCTGAAGACTTTCCTTCCACTCGCACGTGAAAAAATATTTTCACGAAAGTTAACCCTTCGAGTGCATACTGGGTCATTCTGACCCCAACAATTTTCTATCCCCGATTATTTGGCATTTACGAAAAAAATGTTATGGCGTTTAAATTTCGTTTTCGTCAAAAAATAAATTCAGGGCCATAAAATATGAATAATTTGCTACAAGAAACGTCTCTACAAAAAAAAAATACATAATCACCGGAAAATAGCGATTTGAATAACGCCTCGGGTCAGATTGACCCAATATGCACTCACAGGATGTGTGCACTCAAAAGATTCAATCTGCATGCAATGTTATTTTTTATTTTCATTTTTATTTCCACTAATGGAATAAAAATGGAATTTTTTTGAATAAAAATGAAATTTTTTAAAACAAATTTTTTCATAAAAATAAAATTTATTTTTATTCATATTATTTCTACTAAATGAATTTTTTTTTTATTGAATTGCATACAATTTATTTTATAAAATTTTCAATGTTTATTATATTTTTATTAATTTAAATATTTTGATAAATGGAAAACTAAGAAATAATCCAAAAAGTACTCGTTGCATCGGGTTTCTGAACGCGATACTCCTAATCGATTAATTGTTCAGCAATGAACATGCAATATTGCTCAAAATCTAACTCCTTTAGATGGTTATTAATTTTCACAAATTTAGGAGAAAATATTCGTTCGAAATAAAAACTAATGAATAAAAATGTTCAATGACGTCAAAATTGAGAAAATTAGAATGTGAAACATGAAAACATCGATAAATATGAACAGTGGATGAATGTGTTATTAAAAACTGTAACGATGCCGAATATTTGGCATAAAAAAGTATAAAGTCGTCATGAAATTATTTGAAATTTCCCGCGACGATTTGGAAGTACGCGGAAGGTTCGGGTGCTATAAACAGGTGAGATTTATATAATACTCACGTCTGGGTGACCACCAGGCGTCGAGTTTTCTCGGTCTGGAGACGACGAGATCGGGCCATCTGTCCTCCCTGATCGAATAACTCGAGGGTGATCGCGATACACTTTTGTTATTATCATTATCCTCAGACAACGTGCTACTTGTGAGGGATTTATCTGACGGTGACACTGGTAAACTTTGCCTGTTATCCGCGGCCATGTTACTCACAACAATAAATACCACAGGCGCGTATTTTAATTCGATGGATCAAATAAATCGGAGTTAATTTCACTCACTCACGTTTTTCTGTCTCTCTTCATACTAGCGATTTTTTTTTTTCTGTACGAGAGCATCAATTTTTTTCTACCACGTGTGAGAATGAAAAAAATATTTTAAAAAACTTTAACCAGGCTCCACAAATAAATAAAACGACAACGTAAACAAATCTCGTACTGCACGAACGTTGAAATTTCGTAAAAAAAAAAATTTCACGACGTGCACACACACCTTTGGGGAAAGCACTGAGTTTTCTTAAAAGGAAACAAAACAATATAAATAGAACTTGTTGCCGGTGTCGTATCGGATCCCCTCCGGCCGCTGCTACCCGAAGCAGGTCTCCATGGGATTGCTCCAAAAAGTCATGAGAACTTAATTAAAAATAATGTGGAGACTGAATGAATGTTTATTTAGATTTTCTGACACTTTTACACTCGGACGTGACTCGAGACTAAAATATCTCTTTTGCCATCGGCCGAGACTCGAAACACACGCGAGACGCCCGTTCGATCTAGCTCCCACATCACTTGGTCAGCTGGCTTCGTACAGTCTCAGTCAAAACTTACAATCACATAATTCCCCCTACCCGAACAGTCTTTTCGCCTCAGACTGTACGGACCATTGGCGCGAACGAACCGACACAGATTTGAAATTCTTCGTGACCCACACCGAGAAAAAAGATTTATTAAAAAATCAATCGAATTCATTTAAGTGGAAGAAATTTATTAATTTAAATACCAACCTCATGGACATTTATTTGTTGCAAACAATTTTATTTATTTGATATAGAAATCTTCTGAATCATTCGAAATAAATAGAAATTTCATTTGAACGTAATAAATGTTATTTATTTTAAACTAATTATATATTTATAGAAAATAAACCTCGTTATTTGAAAAGAAGAAATATTTATTAGGATTCCATAAATGAATATTGAATTTAAAGAATTTTTTTGTAAATATAATCTTTTATTACTTTTCAATCATTTTTTTTTCTGGGCGCAAACGATCCCGATGAACGTCAAATTAAATTGACGATAGATAAATAAAAAAATATACGATTTTTTAACTTGCTCCGGTTATTTGCTATCGAAAAATTATTTACTTGATCGTATTTTATTTGTTTTTTTGTCATCATTTTTTCTTATTGTTATTATTTTTCAGTTTATTTGTTCATTTATTTATTGCTCATTCGATACGGACACGAAATTTTCACATTCTGACTGAAAATTTATAGAAACGAAGTTTTAATGTATTTTTGGCTAAGCCCTAAATATAATGGCAGGACAGAATTTTTTTTTAATCCTTTTCATAACTCGAGAGTCCAATAAATCGAGATTTTGAAATTTTCACTAATTTTGATTTTATAGCATTCATTATTTTAGTGACAGTTATCGATTGATCATTAGTTCGAAAAAAAACTAGGAAATAACCGGTAGCCATAATGAATTCGGCCGAATTATTCCGGAGCTTCTATTTATCGGAATAAGCTCTCGAAATGTATGAAAATCGCTTCTCATACCACGCTCAATGTTTAAATTGCGTGGACAGCTGACGATTCAATGAAAATCGAGATATTTAGAAAATAAATATTACCAACATTGCCATTCGCTTCTGGTACGGTTTCTGTGGTTTAATTTTGCTTTGAATAAGAATGAACGTATAGTGTTCGTTGTGATCGACCTCTGATTGTACTTGAATGAACATGAGCCATTGATAATAATTAAAAATCGTGATAAATGTGTTTCGCGGTCTCACGAAATATTCTGATAAATAATCTGCTCGTAGTTTCTCTCTTTTCCCGAATTTCTTTTGTTTTTATCATGTTTACGTTCGAACACGTCGAAACGGTCGAAGTTTTTCGAGATTTTTGAGTTATCGTTGTCTGCTTATTCGATTTCACGACGATGAGAGTTTGTGGTAATTAGTAGTTCGGGAACTCTAGACACCCATTGATGGCTACGTGTAATTCACACCATCCATTGTGGCCGAAAGTTTGGAAACGTCGAGCAGACTTCAAAGTAACGATATTGTTGTCATGACACATGGACGGCTGACAGTGAATATTTTCATAGAATGTTGATAATGAAACTTGTTACGTGAGTCAGTTTTGATGGGCGGCCAGAATTGTGAATCGTTCTGCATAGGGCTGACGGTCATGAGGAAATCAGTTGCGATATTCACAGTATTTCCCATCGGCAGTGCCTCCCAAAAGGGTAAACAATTAATATTTGATCGAATTAATAAACAAAATTGTGTCTCTGTTGGAATGCAACGGAATTAAATAATTCATTTTATTTTGTTGAAAGCAGAGCCAAAAATAAAACTGCAGTGTCGATCACGGACAATTTTTTCAAATGAAAGATTTCAGGGCAAAGAAAGATTGAGGCGATTTCAAAAATCAAAAAAATGGTGAAGGGATTGAATGTTCGTCGTTGGACTGCAACGATGCAAACTTCGATGTAGTCGTTCAATAATTCAACAGGAATGAAAACTTTGGCTATATTTATATTTCAGGAATTTAGACGGTCTGATGACGAAACAGAGAAGAACCAAATTCCAAACTGTAATAACTGGAGGCACGTGCTGGCGGTTCCCGATAATTCTCCATGTCCATGTTCGTTGTAGCGATTTCACAACGGGAACTCTGATTTTTCTGGAGACTCCTAATGAGTACGTTCTAAATTCTGGATATGCAGATTTTCCGTTTTAGCTCTAAGAACTGCCACGAGTTTTTGTGAAAAAAATCAGGGAGTTTCTCGCTTTAAAACTCATTTAAAACTTCAACTTTTGGAAAACCCCGTAGTGTACAAAAAAATGTAAATTTCTTCGATTATTAATATTTCGGGGATGAACAAATAACCACGAAAAAAACGCTATTTTTCGAATTAAAAAATATAGTGACGTGGGCGAGTAGCCGAAAAAGACATTCATCTGAAAAAATACAATTTCCATGAAAATGTAACGTCGTCCTTTGGAAAAATTTCCGAGACAGACAGATTTCAGAGACCCAGTTCAATGAAAACGGCTATATCCATAGGAAACACAGGAAAAATCGAAATGATTAGAATTTGATGAAATTTCGCGAGCATACTCTTTAGCATTAAATAAAATTATACAAATTTTTTAAGATTTTTCTTCTGCACAGTTTTCGAGTTATTCAACACTAGATTTTACAGGCATAAGCATAGGATTTAGGTATATATATATATATAGGTATGTCTTTTGCATATTGTAAAGTCGAACTATTCGACAACTATGTAGACGAAAACTAGAAAAGAAATTGTGTCACCGTATTTGATGCTGAAGAATATTATCACCACATTTCATTAAATTCTTATCATATTGTCATATGTAGCGAACCTCCTTAATGATGTTACTACGACGGTGTCTCCGGATAAATTAATTGGGTTGGCATCGATCAAGAGAATTGAGTATAAATAAGGAAACGAAAATTCGATTACGTCGCAATGACTTGTAAACAAATAACTGAACTAAGTAAATTGGACCAGACGTGATAGAAAGATATTGAAAAAATCAAAATCAAAATACATTGTGACAAGATTTTGTGTGGGGGAACGAAATCCATCGACCGTAGTAAATACTTTTTTATTTCATATCGTATCTATAACTATACGTCATATAATCGGAATTAATTCGATTTTCTTGAGTGGGGAGATCGTTGAAAGACATGAAAAGTGAATTAGTGGATATCAAGTCCCAATAAGCATCCAATGAATGAAAATATAGGGGATAGAAATGCGCACGCACCACAAGGAACTCTCGTATTCGTCGACCATCCCCCCGAAACTCTGAAATTCCCGCATCTCTCCTAGCTCCCTATCTTACAACACTTCTCCGCACTGTAGCCACTCGTTAGTTGGTTCCCACGCGCGAAGCATTATTAGCCGTCAGTTAGGAACTTCGAGCATGCCACTCTACGAACGCAAGGAACACGTGCATTCTTTCTGAGTCATTTTCCTCCCTCGTTTTCCGGTCAAACTCATGATTCGATAAACGAAGCATCACGAAATATCGAATAAATCCGGGCAATGATTTTTTTTCGATCGGGAACACGTGAATTTGCGCTATGGATTGAAAAATAGTCGTGCACGTCGAACCGTTTGTGACAGAGTTAGTGAATATTCGGATCTCCAAATAAATCGAGACCACGTGCTTATCCAACAGCGTCAATCATGTACGGTATGCTTCTTCAGAGCGTACAGCACTTCGTCCAGGTTTGTGATTAATCAACAATAAAATGATCGAAAAAAAAATTATTTAAATAAAAAATTTCGTGTCCATTTTTTTCGAATAATTTAACTTTTTTCGAGACAGTAATTGGGAATTTGTTGTTTATGAATCGCACTGAGGTCCTCGAGATCTCTCTGACCGTTGCAAAGATTTTCGGGCCGATGGGAAAATCTTGGATACATTGAGAAAACAGTTTTTTCATAATAAGGAAATATATTTAGTTGTCAATTTTACTCAAACATTCATTAACCGTTACAAAATTTGTTAATGGTCAAAAAATATCTTTATCGTCACGATCAAATTTCATAGGCATAGCATTCCCTTGAAGATAATGATTTGTTCGATCACCTTTATTTCCCGTAACTCAGCGGATGTTTATGGTCATCAAATTCATTTGTTATCAGCAAAGGTTTCGTTTTATCGAATGATTTATTCATTTACGATTAAAAAATGTTTATTTCAGAAAATCGTGAGAGGCTAAAATATTTTTATTTTATTTTTATTTATTTTTTTTTGTTATTTTCTTTTATTTTTTATCTTTTTATTATTTTTTTTTTATTCCATCTTCCATTGTAAATCATGTTCCAGGATCAGAGACAAGGCCCAGCCCCAAGATATTTTTTCCATCACAGAATAAAAAAATGAGAACATTTCCAATTCTACATTTATTCTACAAATAAATTATTTATTCTACAAAATCGTAGTCACCTGTTGATTATAAATGCTGACTACACGAAAAATAAATACACGAGTAGTTGAGGGAAAGCGTTGAAAATAAATGAAAAATGCTCGAGTTTACTGGAGCAAATAAAATCTTCATATTGACGAAGCACTTATAAGAAAAATGTGAAAAAAAATAGTCAGGGAGGGAGGAAGAAAGTGGCAAACAAAACTCATTTTTGAGTACAGACTGGCAGGAAGAAAGTAGAAGAATTATCCTTAAGCCCATTTGCGAGCATTCACCCTAGCGAATGTCGATGAAAATACATGGTAATAATCCAAGCACGAACTCTCCTTTATTGCATTTTCTGTTTTTTTATCTATATACTTCATACTTTGACAACTTTTGTCTTTTTTGTCTCGTGTTTTTTCCTCGGCCTGAATTTTACTCAGATCCGAAGTAAAATGTATTGCCGGGTGTCGAGACCAGATGTGCGAAAAGAATTGCATGGTAATACGTTCGGAGAGCTGAGAAAAAAGGTTTGGGTTAAGGAAGTATTGTATTTTCCAGAAGTTTAACAAGCCTTGTCCATTTATCTCCCCTTACGAGCAACCAATGAACTGTACTCGTGCGACACCTCCGACAAAAAAAAAAGTTTTTTTCACGACAAGGGACGAAGGAGCGAAATTTTATGAGATTACTTCTTTTCTTTTACATATTTTCCACTTATTCGTGAATAATGAAAAGGCCGCGTCGAAATTATGGGATAAACAAATAGACACGGCGAATACGATCCGGACGGTTGGAAAAAAAAATTATATTTTAAACTCTCTTCCTCGTCCTAAAATATCTGAAGCTTCTGTGCCGATTTTTCTTTATGAAGTGAGTGAGTAAAATTTGTTGACGAATCATTGAATTTTTGCCAACATTGATCGATTTTTTATTAATGAGAAAATAATTTATTTTGCACAATAAATGAGTTTCTTCTCACACAACTGAGAATTTAGTTTTTTTAATCGGATCAGAAATGTGATCGGGAATGAATTATAAAATCGATCGTAATAATAATGTCGAGCAAAATTAGATCGTTGATGATTTTATTTTAAGGTCCTGACCTTAGGGAATGCAGGATGATGAATTCCTCGAGCTTCCCAATTGAGAATCCTTCGTTATCTTTCACAGTGCGCGATTGAATCTATTAATTATTTTGTCTAATAAGAAGCTCTTCCCAGTGTGGTATTGAATGTCGTCGCTCCGATGGATGTTTCATGCAGAAAAATGTCTGGGCATACAAATTGTTCTATTAACAACTTTGGTAAAAAAAAATTGTCTTTTTGGAGGGATTCCCTTCCCCGGAGTCTCGTTCATAAGTCAAGGCTTTGATTAATCTTCAAAAGCCCGCATATGGGTTGGTCACAATCTTACAGAAGTGCAAAAATGTGTGAACTTTTAAAATTACGATTTCTCATGGAGTTTGAAGTTCGAGAATTCTACAGCTCTCCAAGCTCTCGATTTTATTCTAACTTTGCCACAACTTGGTGTTGAAATTGAGAAAAGAGTGGAAAATACAGTTCGAGGAAAAGTTGAAAAGTTTTCGGGAGAGTTTCGTGTCTTTTGATATTGACAATTGGGAAAAATAGTGAGCAGGGGCAATGAAAATAGTGAAAAATGGAATTGGTACGAATTCATGAATTTGCAATGACGAATGAAACTTGTAGCCGGGCCTGTACTTTCTACAGGCCCTGTGACAATCAGGAGAAGGCTGGGAAGATGCTGACGCAGACAATTTCCACGAAATTGGCTGTTCGACGGAATTAAGAGGGAAATAAAAAGATGGTGAAAAAATATAACAAAAATGACGTTTTTTCGGTGAAGAATAAAAATGTAAATGTCGTAAGGTCTTCCATTGAATTTCCCCATTTCGACAAATGTGTAGACGAAAAATAGAAAAAAAATTGTGTCATCGTATTTGATGCTAAAGAATATTATCACCCAATTTTATCAAAGTCGTATCATGTTGTCGTCATTGTTTGTTGATTATTTTACGTGCACATTAATCGTATTGATAAAATTATATTCGACAAAAAATGCAGACGTCCCTGAAAAAAAGTCGTGCTTTAAAACTAGTCAGTCTTTTCCCCTCGATCTGAACGGTTGGTTCTTATTCCTTAAAGGAGATTTTCAATATAATGAATACAGAATTCGAGTATGGAGGTTCGGGTATTGTTTGTGGAACGAGTGTCAAGAGCCCTCGCTTGTGATCGAAAGCACGTACTCCATAACCAGATATGGCTGTGGCAGATTCCCCATGTGCAACTTGAAGCAAATGACACTAGTGTTTTAAGCAGTTCCTTTCGAGACACGCGATAAACACTGCGCACCGGTGGTCAAGAATAACTCGACACGTAGGGAAAAAAAACGTGCATCCATTTGTTTTATCGCTCGTCCAAATGGAAAGTTCCTAACGTATAGGAATGACGCACACAGAAGTATCAAAATAGATAATCAATTATTGTTTTCAATGGACATAAATTACGAATGCTAATGAGATTCTATATTTTCCCTGCAGGCAATAAAATGACAATATTTATTCCCATCAAATCGTTTCTTTGATGAGGTTACAGTTTCCATCGTTGGAATGCAACGGAATTCATTAATTTATTCAATTTTTTTGATAGCGGAGCTAAACACAAAACTGCAGTGTCGAACAATGAAAATTTTCGCAAATTCAAAATTAAGAATATCAAAAAACTAACGAGAAGATTCCAAAAATATATAAAAAATGGTGAATGGGTAAAATATTCTTCGTTCTGGACTCCAACGATTTTTTTTTCTTCGCCTTCATTTTTTTTCCTTCAGAAATAAATCCATGATTTTCGACCGATGCATCGATAGAATGCAACGAAATTCTGTTTTTTTTTTTTTTTTCAGCACAGCTCATAATTATTCAATATTTGGTCCAGACAATGAAACGATTTTTTCTTGTGACGTAAAAACTCAATCGCCACGAAAAATGGCCACGATATTCAAACTTCACTAAAAAAAACAATGTGCAAAATAATTTTCGTCGAATGTCGTCGTAGTAAACTTCACCCATACATATCCTGCCAGGAAGAAAGTCTAATCCCTTTAATTGAGTTGATCGAATCGTGCCCAAGAAGCATGCGACTATTGCTGCTCCAGTTCACTTGATTCTCAAATGCCAATTAATTCGGCAATCCTTATCAAGCTCAATGTTTTTTGCTCACAGATACCTGTCCTGTATTTTTTCCTCTTAGCGTGATTGTTCGGCCTTCGAGTAGGCGCAACATATATCATGCTGCTTCGGTTCACGTAGTAGCGTGAGTCTCTGCAGTATACTTTGGGAAGTAATACTGTATTATTTGAACGCATGAAGGATAATTCAATTATGGACGATGACTTTGGCGTTTAATGGCTCGTTGATCGAACTATTATGGCATCACGAGGACGCGACCGTTTAACTGGTAGATGGGTCTTGAAACTCGTATTATATTATTATAATAATAAATATTATTATATTATAATAATATTATACTAAATTAATATTAACATATTATAATAAATTAATTGAATTGAATTAGATGAAATTAAAAAATCGATAAAGTGAATTTTCTCGAAATCTAATTTACACAAACTGAATTTAATTTCTCACCGTTTCTTCGGCATTTTTTAAAGACTCTCGTCTCATCGATCACCGCGCGATAAAATTCATCAAAGATTTAGAAACATTTTTATCTTCGAATCTCGTCGCTGCTGTGCTCGCAAAAAACCGTTTCGAAAGAAAATTATTGTTCGGTTATTTCGCGTTCTTAACGAAATTTCATGTAACTCGAAATCTCATTCATTTTTCTCGCAGCTTCGTCGGCTACCTCGGATTCATATTCCACGCGATGTTTGATACCCCAAACGTTTTTTTCCCCCGTCGCCAAACTTTTGGCGATCACGATCGCATGTTTAATCATTTTATTCATGAAATCTTTGAGCAAAACTTGTCGAAAGAGTCTGGGAGAGTGCGATAGACGCAGCGAGAGAAAAAATCGACGGGGAAGTTTGGAAACCGAGACCTCTAACGATTTATAGCTTTGGGGTAATAATTCTTCAAATTAGTTGATTAGAACGAACGATCCTTGATCGATGATAATCAAGTTTTTTTATGGCACTTGTGTATACATTTCGTGAGGGGAAAAAAAACTTATAAAGGATGTCGCGTGACTTCCGGGATTTGTTGGCGTATTGTCCTGTCCTGTTGATCCTTCTGTTGATTGTCATTCCGCCCTCGATGTAAGTAGAAAGTGGAATCTCGTTCAGGAACGTCACATCGAGAAATCATAAGGCTCCGAAGGATCATTGGGGTCTGGTGGACCCTTGAGAGTTTGGTGGTAACACTCAAGAACCTCAATAATATCCGCTTCTGCAGGTCAGCACTGGGATAAGGAACACACGCACTTATTATTCATGAAATATCATCCACCCACTTTATTCTCTCGAGTTGTCACAAGCCGAGGCCAGAAAAAATGATTTGTCGAGGCTATCAATTGCAAGCTCGACTTTTACAGCGTATAAGACGTTTTTGGTGCCATGCTTAATGGTTTCCTCAAAAAGTTTCGACGATTCGATGGAGATCTCGAAAAACACTTCATAAATGTCAGTCAGAATCAATCGGGAACCATATTTTCCATAGACGATCCAAAAGCTCCATATGAAATCATTTTGATATTTTGAATTGACGAGAAAATATTATTTTGCAACATTTTAAGCCTTCGAATGCATACTGGGTCGTCGAGACCCAAATGATTTTTTGTCGCCAATTCTTTGACATTTGATAGCAACGAATTTTTTGGCATTTAATTTTCGTCGAAAAATAAATTTAGGCCCGTGGAATATGAATAATCGAGTACGAAAATCGTCTCCACAAAAAAAAAAACAAAGCATTTTTCTCAGAAGACAACGATTTAAACAATGCTCTGGGTCACATTGACCCAATAAGCACTTGTGGGAGGCAAGCACTCTATGCGTCAAATCTTTCGATTCCAATTTATTTACTTCAACACATATTTTTTGTTATTTCAACTCAAAATAACAATGAAAAAAAGGTTAAACGTGTCACCGGATGAATTCTCTATCGTACGCGCACGTTGTCGAAGACTTTTTCAACTTTCCTCGTGAACGAAACTCGCCTCGACATCGAATAACAAATCCTATCAAATTCAGGATTGCCAACAAAGCCACAACGTTGGCAGGCTCTAGAAATAAAGTCCCCCGACATCTCGTGAATGATTGCTGTGTAGATTGAAAAGAAATCAAGTGTTTCTTGGCACCCAGATGTACAGGCGGATATCCTGATCGGACTAAGCCGCTAATGGTTGTTCTTTGTACGTTCCCAAGTCCAGAAAACATCAATGCAACTTCGAAAGTAAAATTTTGCCCCACTGCTCGTCAAATCGTGAAAAAAAACTCCCAGCTCTTTAAGATTTGTTAGGAAAATGAGATAATCTGAAGAGTCACACAGACCCATGGGACAAAAATACCGAAAACAGAAACAGGGAACAGATTTTTATGGTTATGGAGAGTCCAATACGATGAAACAAGATTGACGTCTCGTTTGATGAATTTATTTTTCTCGAAGCTGGAATATGGGGAAGAAATCTGGTTGGAAATATTGGAACAAGCTGGAGTGAATCACACGATATTCAACACGCGTCAGATTTACCCGGACGCCTTGATGACGGATCTGGCAGCTGCTGTTGCGAGATACAGGCGCGATACGATGGACACGACCATGCAATTCTTTGGAAAATGTTTCGTTAAATTTTTCAGCAACTTGGGGTGAGCATCTGAACTGTTGATTTTTCTTTATCATCCTGAAGCTTTGCTTCGCTGGGGTCTATTTATAATGTTGGGCATAATGTTATGTTATGGTTGTTTTATGTTTTGGGGCGAATCCTAAGGGTGCATAGTTCGCAGAGAACGACGATGGGTGTAGGCCTAGTTCTCACGGTTGCTATTTTGTATTCGAATGTGGTTTTAATGTGGCGCTGCTGTGTCAAGGATTACTGTTTCCTGGAGCTGAATATGTATGAGAAATGGGGGACTGTTCTTTGGGCGCTCAAGGTTTTTATTGGATTTTCTCCTGTGCTGATATCATAATAGGATGGATTGAAATATTTGCCGAGTCTCTTCTTATAAGTGTATATTTTTTAAGACGTATGCAGTTTTTTCTGCGTCGAGTTTTACTGATTTCTACAGACTCGTCAATCGGAATATGTAGGAGCAGGAAAGATATATATTAGATTTTATATTCCCTGGCGTGAACGTCTTATCGATCAAGTTCCTAATGGGGTGTCTGTTACGTGAGTCCTGGGAAGATCCAGCCTCATGATCGCTCCAACGCCTAAGCAGAACGCGTGATTTCGGTCTATTCAAGCATTTCGATGGCTCGCATCGACTTTTTTGTAAATTATTCGTAGCTTGAAATAACGAGTAGACGGGGATGGTTCGGGTCTCATTAAATGGGTTGCATTCACCAAGGAAATTGTCGTGATATAGAGTGTTATGTGCCAAACGAACAGTCAATTGTATCCTATCAGAAGACACGTCAACCATTATTTTCCAACCGTTTCGTCCGCGCGAGAAATTATTTTCCATGGGAACATATTTTTTTTCTTCGTCGTCCCGAAGGATGGAAACCCCGTGGTCTCTAAATATCAAAATTGCTCGAGCTTTGCACGAATGTGTCCGCGAAGATTGACCGAAAAAATGACATATTTTTTTCCCATTTTTAAGAAAAACTCGACTTCTGTATATTTATGAAATTTTATATTCTCTTATGTCGTCAAGTTACGAAAAAAGTCAATCCACAGGTACGACTGCACGATAAAAGCAACTGGACGGTTCTTCTGCGATTTTTTGCAAAGTGTCGACAACATCCATATGCAGATGAGATTTACATATCCAAAAATGAAAAGTCCTTCGATGTACATCACCCACGTAGATCCACATGGCGTTGTGCTTGTTTATCGGAGTACTAGACAAGGATTCACTCATTATTTTATGGGTAGGGATCGTCCATCTGAAAATTACAATTTGTATGAAAATGTGAGGTCGATCTTTGAAAATATTTCGGACGCAGAGATAATTATTGCCGAAAGATGTGGCTACACATAACAGTGTTGCTATCTTAGAAGCATAGGAAAATTCGAAATTATTAGAATTTGATGAAATTTTGTGAGCATATTCGTGAGCAATATAAACATTTTTTAAGATTTTTCTTTTACGTAGTTTTCGAAGTATTGAACTCTAAATTTTACATGCGTAAGTATAGGATCCAGATATATATATATATAGGTAAATCTTTTTCATATTGTAAACTCAAATTATTCGACTACTATGTAAACGAAAAAAAAAGTTGTGTCATCGTATTTGATGCTAAAGAATATTATCACCAAATTTTATTGAATTCTTATCGTATTATCGTATGTAGCCAACCTCCTTAAAACTGGACGTTAATTTGTCAAAAAACTTAGCATGAAATTTGTAATTCCAAATATATTAATTCATTGAAATTGATGTATTGATTTACTTTGGCCAGGTCAACTTTACGAGATAGCCCAGGATTTGTACGAAACTACTTTGGACATCAGAGTCCTCGAGAGCTCGAACAGTATTCCAGGCTCGCGAAGTGTCATGGTGAAATTTCGCATAGATTTCGACAACCGTGACTACGTGAGTCGACTTTCCCATTACCCGGGGCTTCGGTTGAGATATGAAAAAAGAAATATGTTCTTGGTAAGTTTTCTGAGATCGTAGGATGACCAATTTTCGTTTAGATCGCGAAAAATAATCGGATGAGGGTGCCGATCGGTCGAGAATTGTCGCCGGTGTCCTGCAGTCTTCTTCTTCGTCTGTTTCCCTTCGGCGTCATCATGAATCGCGATATGAAAATTTTGGGAGCCGGTGAAAAAGTCCTGCAGTCGTGGGGTGGCAAAGCATCGATTCTTAATAGACACGTAACGGACGTGTTCAAGCTACGACGACCCAAAGGAATTTCATTCACATGGGGAAACGTAAATAAATCTTTAAATTTCGAAATTTTGTTTCTTCTTGAATTTCATGGGGATAAGTTTTTTTTTTTCCAATTGTCCAGGTTATGTATCTTCATTCGGTCATGTTCGAGCTCGAATTAATAAGATCTACGGAGAGCAGTTCGCCCACATCTTCCAATGGAAGTTCTGCCGCTCCTGGTTCGAAACTCGACAGAAAAGGGAGTCAAGGTGCAAGGAGTATACTTCTCAAAGGACAGATGAGATACATCGAAGATATCAAAGCCATCGTATTTCTGTGTAGTCCGTTGTACGTCGTTTTAAAACATATTCCAGTCAATTAATCCAATTTTCCCACCTCGTTGTCTATGAATCACAAATCTTTTCTCGATGGATCATAGTTATGGTCAATGTTTTTTGCCAGTCAAGGAAAATTCGTTTAAACCTCGGACCAGGAACCCATTTTTTTACCTTCAAACTACCAACTGTGGTCAATATTCATCCCTCGGGTTTCTTGTTCGTAAAATCATTAGCGGAGAGCCAATTTAATTTCGCCGACATTTGGTTGGTGAAAAATCGATTCAAATGCCTAAGAGTGCTGAAAAATAAACTCATGAACGTAATTCGAAGCTGGCTTGGAATAGGAATCTACCGCGCTTTGTAGTTTTAGGGTTTAATGTCGATGTAAATCGAACCATTATCGTCTCAGAAAATGAATACGTATGAATTTTTTTCATTTTGTTACGATAGATAATGAAAGTGAGTAAAAATTCAGTAACGTCAATTGTCAGGAGTTGCTCAAAATCACGAGAGGCTCATTATATGAAAAAAAAACGGATCGAGTGATTTTTTTGTCAATGAAAAAAAATTGGATCAATTTACATGAAGGTTTGGCAACGAACCATTAATCGCACACGAAATAATTAGTTGGTCTGTGTATTCAACCAGAATCAACAGCCTCGACGAACTCCCAAGCATGGCACTTTACCTAAACGACCTCAATCCCCATGGTATGAGTCGGGAGATGGTACTCGCTGGTTGGCAGCATTGCGGAAGGTGATTTGAAATTTTTATGTGCAAAATATGGGATTGATGTTTGATGAGGAGTTTTCGATGAATTTCTGTTCATTTATGATCGAAGACTCGAGATGATGTTCGAGCGAGCGGAGCAAAGATCTGAGGAGTTGGAAATGAGCTACGCCCTTCTGGATCGTTGGAAAAACAAAACTGACGGATTGCTGTATTCGATGATACCAAAAACGGTGGCTGATCGACTGAGAGCTGGAGCGACACCCATGAGCACCTGCGAGGTAAACTTTAAATTACACAGAATTGAAAAAAAAAAGAAAAAAGAAATAGAAATTGACATGACATTTCCAGACTACGATGTCTTCACAAAAATATGTCTCTCCTCAGTTAACGATTATTTTTGCTTTTCCCTAGACTTTCGAATGCATATCGGTTCTTTTCTGCGAACTGTGCGATTTCGATTATTCAACGATCGAAGGTGCAATGGACATTGTATCTTCGATGAACGCTGTCTTTTCCTGCTTTGATTCCCTTGTGGACAAGTTCAACGTCTACAAAGTAAGATTTGAAACGATATTAAGCTTTCCATCGTTGAAGTACAACGAAAAATATTTTATCCATTCATCATTTTTTTCTATTCTTGGGATCGCTTTTATATTTCTTCGAGGTTTGATTTTTTATTGGCAAAAATTGTCCTGGACCGACACTGCAGTTTTGTTTTTGGCTTTGCTTCCAAAAAATAGAATTTTAAATTAATTCCGTTGCATTGCAACGATGCAAACGTCAATATCATAGATTGCACAAGAAATCCTGATTTTTTCGGATCGCCCGATCTCATCACGATAAATGCTTCACTAAATTGAATCCTTCGAGTGCGTACCGGGTCGTTTTGACCGCAAAAATTTTCTGTCACTGATTGTTTGGCGTTCAATGGCAACAAAATTTGTGGCATTTAATTTCCGGTTTCGTGAGAAAATAAATTTGATATAATTTATTTGGAAAAAACGTCTCAACAAAAAAAAAAAGAAAACTCGAAAAACGCCTTGGGTCAGATTGAGCCAATATGCACTTATAAGGGGGTTCGTATTCGGAGGATTAAGAATTGTTTCTCGAAATTTGAACAAAACTTGAGCCTTTGCATGCCAAAACTTTCATGCCGACAAAACATCCTTAAAAAGACGAGAGATTCGATTTTTCATGAAATTGTGATATGGTAACAACAGGTGGAAACTGTAGGGCGCGTTTATATGGCAGCGAGCGGTGCACCCGACAGAACTGAGGACCATGCAAAAAATATAGCTGACGTTTCACTCGAATTGATAAGATGTGTGCGATCGCTCAAATTACCTTCCGGTATTGACATTCACATTCGGATAGGTACGTCATTTGGTACATTCACAAAATTCGAAAATAATCGAAAAAAAAAGATTTCTTAGTTATTTGTTTCGTGGGTAATTAATGTTGCTGATGGGTCGATTCCGGTATTAGGAATCCATTCGGGACCAGCTGTGGCCGGTGTCGTAGGCTTGAAGGTCCCACGATACTGTTTTTTCGGTGATACCGTCAACACAGCCTCACGAATGCAAACGACAAGTTTGGTAAGTTTTCCCAAATTATTCACCAGCAATTCGACGATATTGACGTCTTTATCATTTTGAGCACGCAATGGATATTCCATTATGTTTGGTTGCTTTTTAAATCGCGAATGAAAAAGCGCCCGATTTTGTCTTCCCAAGATTTTGATCGTAGTCATCAATGGCTACAGTCTATTCTTTCATGGTTTGTTTTTTTCTTGCACGTCTCCTTTTTTTTCAACATTCGTCTTCTGTCCTTTCCTGAGCATGGACTTATAATAAAAATCTTCGTTGATGTCTTGTTGATTGCTTTTACAATTTCTTTCGCCCCTTTCAATTGCAATAATCTGCGCTAACACATTACAAATAAAAATAATTAATTAATAACCATGAATAATCGAAATAGAATGAACAAAAATAATTCATTTCATAATCAATTAACGAATATGCATAATAAAAATAAACTGAATAAAAAAAATTAATTTCATTATTCATTAATAAATATGAATAATACAAATGCAATAAATAAAAATGATTAATACAATAATTAATTAATAAGTCTGCATAATATAAATGGGATAAAATAATGGATTAATAAATAATTGAGAAATAATTTTGAGTATGCATTGGATAAAATAACTCGTAGAATAATGACGAATTGTTGAGACTGTCAAAAATATGGTCGCTATATTAAAGAAAAACTAATTTATAAAAGCCAGGGAAGGTTCAAATTTCCATGGACACGAAGAACCTGCTGCCAGCGCGTTCTCATCGGACGGAATCGCGCGGGGAAGTGTCGGTCAAGGTAAAAATTTCATAAATTTCAAAAATAGTAACTTTATCAGAATTTTATTTCACTGTACTGGAGATAAACTTTGCGATACGAAAAAAACAATAATAAAATCCAATTGAGAACGCGTGAGTGATCTCGTCGTGTTAACGAAATACCCGAGCAGTAACCCGAGATTTGATGAATTTTTCAAGGGGAAGGGAAACATGGAAACTTTTTGGCTGTACGACAAAGATGAGACGGAGACTGCGCCGCAGGAAATTGGGACAACTAGCAGTTCGAGCGAACCTCAAAAGGACGAAGAAATAAATACTGACAAGACAAATTCGCAGTCCACTCCGTTCGGCAATGTCCTCGAAACGCCATTATGAATTAGGAAGAGAATTGAAAAAAAACAATTTTGTCTGCAAAAAAAAAGAACTTGGCATATCGAAAAAATAATTTATTTATTGTTCATGGAGCTGTAAATATTTGTTGAGACGTGGGTCATTGTGCATTTTCTCATTTGTTTAATGTATACACACAAGAAAAAAAATAACTTTTCCCTTCCTCTATCCCCTATGTTTAGAGTCAAACACACAGTCTAAGCGAATTCATAAATATCATGACAGACCAAAATATATCATTAATCTTGGAGGCTCGATTAGGTTTGTAATGAACTGTGTGCCTTCTCTATCGCGGAAAAAAATCGTATGTGAAAAAAAATGAAATTTCATTTTTTTTTTTTTCAAAATATTGTGGATTTTTTGTGATTTATTTTCGTTTTTATTTTTCATTGAGGAAAAGAGAAGCTGATGCGAAAATATAATTGTTTCCGCAAAGGTTACATCTTACTGGAGGTTATAAAAAAATTTCGATGATTGATGTTTGTGGGGAAATTTATTAGAGTCGATAAATAATACTTCGAGTTCCTTAAATGGTACGTAATAAATAAACAACAAGCTGGTGTTCCTTTAGAATAAATAAATGAAATATTAGCACCGAGCAACGACTGCTTGACCTTTCCCATTTTTTTGGTTCATTTTTCCGTCTGGATGCACATCACGCACTTATTATTTAGCTCACTAGTCACTGGCAATAACAAGCATCTTGAGTGTGCCGATCAATCCACGACAAATATCGATTCACCCGCGTGTACACGCCCGGATAATTCGGCAGAGCACAGCTTTCACCCCATGAAACAATTCCTGGGTATTGGAAAGAAATATTTAAGGATGACGCAGCAGAAAGTGATCCAGCGACCAAAATATTCGGAATAACTTTGAAGTTTGCATCGTTAGAAGAAAGACTTCGAAGTTTCAATACGAAATTTTTTTTATTACGCGTTCAGTGGTTTTGAAATATTTTTGAAATCGTCTCAATATTTCTTTAAAAAAATTGAATAGTATATTACATACATAGGCCAGAAAAATAAGAAAAGTCTCAGATCACATATAATTGTTGGCCGAGGCGTAGCCGAGGCTGACAAACATGTGGTCTTTGGCACCGGGTGCACTGGACCATTGTTGAGTTATTTATTTTTTTTTCGGCCGCTCCACCCCGATTTTTTCATCTAGCAGGACGTCCATTTTATAGATGCCCTCATTGTTTAGGCTGGGTCCAGGTCCACAAAGAAAAGAGGTTCTTTGGTTCTATTACTTCGGACATTTATTACGTAACGTACCTGGTGCCCTAGTTCCTCGATGGCGCTTTTTATGTCTTCTGGGGGGGTTGACTGGTGTAGTGATCTTAGAACGACCCTGTATGCATGCTGTTGCTTCGGTTGATAGGTGTGGTACGATGCATTTTATGCTTCGAGGACATGGACAATTTTCCGGAAAGCTTCAGCATTTAGGGCCATTATTTTGATTTGTCCGTCTGTGTTGAGTGTTTTGCGTGTGTATTAGTTCGTGGTGACAGCTGTTTGAAGGCTCTTTACTAGGTCAGTGATAGATGACGTTTGGTATAAATATCGGCGGTGGTTTCGAGATTCTCGCATTTGCTTCGGTATTATTGTTATTGCCTTGGCTATTGTTTTGGTCAACATGCTCTGGCACATACTAATTGACCATTCTCTCCACTAACATTTGCCGTGCTAGATTGCCTACGTCTTTTCCTCGGAATCACTTGCCATTTGAGCGATGCATTGCCTTTGCTAGATGCATCAGAGTTTCTGGATAGAATTACTCTTAAGTCGCGATGGTTGTTTGGTCCCGGCGTTGCACTGGGAGAATTATGTTCTTCATTTGAGAGGAATGGCGTACCCGAAGATTGGCTCAGACGTGGATTATATGTTGGGATATTTTGTCGTCCACTGGCTGTAAGATTGTCATCGACGTCAAATTCCATCTCGCTTTCACCGTCTTCGTCCCTCACATCGCTTCCGCTCATGCGGTTACCTGCTCACTTCACTCTAATTTAATGTGAGCCACTGGTTTATCGTGTACTTGTATGTTCTTGTATGTACTTGTTTGTACTTATTGTTGTGTGTGTGTATGTACTTGTATGTACAATGCTTGTACAAGAACTCTCCGATCAGATGTAAACACGTTAGACTTGCTCGCTAATAGATCCGTCATCGACGGTGGCTCAAGTGGAACTATATTTTTGAAATGACCTCAGAAATTCTTTGACATTCCATTTTTCATTTGCAAAAATTGTCGTAGACCGACACTGCAGTAAAGTTTTATTTTTGGCTCTACTTTTAAAAATATTTATTTAATTTATTAATTTCGTTGTATTCGAACGATGCAAACTTCAACATCATAGAAAAATCGTCAGAATTGTACAAACGATAAATTTTTCTTTGGCTCACCTACGATACGATGAAGTTTACTCGCCTCATCGACCACGTGCATCGGACCACCGCTGTCACCCTGGAACATTACCAAAGTCTCTCTATGGCGATTTATAATAAAGAGATGACAATAACGAATTGTCCGTGGGGTTAGAAAATTTTTGGAGATTTGAAAATAAGATTTTCGAACTACAAAACGTTTGCTCGGCACAGCCATCTTGCCGAGTCGTCGATTCAAAAAAATAATTAAATTAAAATTGGAATCAAAAATTTAATTAAAATTAAATTTATAAAATGTTATTAAATTAAAATTTTGACTGGAACTTCAAAATTCTCAAAAGCAACTCTCTTACGCATCAAAGTATAGCTACCCGAAAAAGGACCAGAATAAAAACGCGACAAAGATCTCGAGCGTCCATTTTTTTCTTCGTCATATGAAAAAAAAAAGAAAAAAAAATCCCACTGACCTGACAAGAATCTTTGCCTCCCGTGGGATAACCAGCACACATCATGTTATCGGTTATTCGCTCTGGTGAATATCTCATAGACCGGCACTGTTTATTCGACATAATCGGTATAGTAACTTCGAGCAACTTACTGGAGACTGTACCACTTTCCCGCGTCACTCCCCATCCCGTTACTATACCGTGTTTATCAGAATACGTTAATCCTGAAAAGAAATCGCATGATTCATGACCAAGTTTTAATTTTACATCTCCCGAAGCCTTGAATCAATAAAAATGTGCAAAACGTTAAAAAAAAAGGACAACAATGTGTTCCCATTCACAAAAGTTCAAGAACATTCTTTTCTTTTATATTTTTATTGTCAATCATTGAAAAATATATATTATTTATTTATTTTTTATTCGAATAAAATAAAAGTAATGCGACCTTTTTCGGCGAGACATACGGGGCGCATTAATCCTTTGAATTGAATGACTCCACGAAGTTTGAGGAGAGCGATGTCATTGTTGAACTGGGTGCTGGAATAATTTCTGTGTGTGGTAATTCTTTCGACCTTAAAGTCTTGGGTGGTGGCCTCTGTGGTACTCGATCTGTCATGATCACCTATGCGGACTGTGAATCTCTCTGCGTCATACCTGAATCTTTATTTTTGCTTATTTGTTCCTAATTTTAGGCTGTGGTAAGTTTTGGTCTTGAAATTTATCAAATCAATACCGATATGCACAGTGAGACGCAGTCAAGATGTAACGATCGTTTATTATCGATCCTCCACAGATGTATCTCCCATTCAATAACAACTGCGCCATCCATGGATATTGATTCACCTTCGTTTCGACTCCACCAACTATTCTCCGTTGTGTATTCGTTAAGCCACACTCTGTAAGCAATGTTTACGAAACTCTAACAAAGACATTGAAGGATTAAGCCGAGGTTTCGAATTACGTTCCTGAGTTGATTTTCCAATACTGTTAGGTACTTAAATCGATTTTTTACCAACTAAATCTCGACGAAATTGAATTTTCTCTTCGCCATTCTCTTTGGCATGAAAAAACCAAAATGTACTAAACCAAAATGGATTTATGTACTTATATGGAAACTCGTAATAAATTGATGAACTTACTGCACGACGGACAAGTTTCTGGTCTCATTACCGCAAGAGGTGGGCTCATGGTAGTGGTGGTTGGTCTTTGTCCAAGAAATTGAAAGAACCAATCCATGAAATTACTGTTCCCTCCTGAAGAAACTTGTGTGCCGGAGTTATCGGCTCTTCTATTCCCTAAGAAATTGTTCCAGTGACCAAAGGTCATCAATCCTTCCTGAAATCGGTGTTTGACATTGAGTGCTATAGACCTCTTGCAAATTTTGGGTCGCAGGGTCGAGGTCAGACGTCGAGTAATTAACGCGACATTGAGCACTACAATCCGTCTTTATTTCGTTTTTACAATTGCACGTTACGTCACAATAGCGCTTCAATGATGTTCGACAGAATTCCAAAAGAAATCTACTCTGCGTTCTCATTCAAAGGTTTTGTCAAGGCACACGAGTTACAACATTGAAATTTGCATCGTTGACGTGCAACGGAAAATATTTCATCCGTTTACCATTTTTTTTTTTGTATTTTTCGAATCGCCTTAATTTTTTTTGACATTCAATTTTTCCTTAGTAGAAATTGTCGTGAACTGACACTGCAGTTTTATTTTTGGCTCTGCTTCCAAAAAAATATAATTAATTAATTAATTCCGTTGAATTCTAACAAGATTGATGAGTCATGAGTGAGGATAATTGATTTGCAAGGTAATGATAGAATTAATTAAGAATTTTGCAAAAAAATCGTTTTTCAATTCCAATGCCCATGCCCAGTAATTGGAAAATTAAATTATTCAAGTTACGCATAAAACTTCCGATTCAATAAAAAGAAGACAGTGATTTTTTTTAAGAGCAATCCCCGGAGCTTGTCCCTGTCCGGAGGGCAAAAAAACACGGGCAGAAATTCTTGTTGCCACGGTTCGATGATCATAGATTCGAAATGAATTGGATCCCATGAATGGATCGGACGTGATAACATTGTTTCTTCAATTCCACTTTCTAAGAGGGATCGTGACAAACTTACAAACTTTCCAACACACGATCGAAACTTTTTTGATTAAGGCCATTGTCTGGGATGCTTTCTATCAGAGCTCTATACTTTTTGGAATGCAGTGAAATTGAAAATGATCGAAAATTATTTTCAGAAAAACGCCAACACATCTCTGCAGATATTTTAGAGCGTGCAAAAAATTGAAAAGAAAAAAGAAAAGAAAAACCGTTATTCCGTACTTCGAAACGGTGCGCA
Organism: Campopleginae sp. 14b; assembly: GCA_030522525.1. Taxonomy (NCBI): domain Eukaryota; kingdom Metazoa; phylum Arthropoda; class Insecta; order Hymenoptera; family Ichneumonidae; species Campopleginae sp. 14b. Next base: position 132,776 of record JAPYYS010000082.1, read on the forward strand.
GAAAAAAAATGTCACACTGGGGACTGAATGCCAGATCTTACGAACGGTTCACAATAGAAAACTTGCATTATTTTTCGAGCCGATTGGCCGGTAGTTTATTCCAGTAAATTGTACTATTGAAAATTTGAATGGTAATCAATGAAAAATTATTTAGTTCGGAATCACTGCCACTTTTTGTTTTTGAGATTATTGTTCACCACTTAAAAAACTATGAATCTGAAGTTCGCAACGTTGGAATCCAACTAAAAATATTTATTTTATGGAGAATTTGTTTAATTTAAAAAAAATTTCGAGCTCATGTCATTTTTGGGTGACGAAAATCGATCGTTTTATCGTCATAGTTACATTCTGCATTTGCATTATAAGCATCGCCACAGACAAAATCCGAATTCGTTGCATTCCACCGAAGCAAACTTTAACGTAATTTCATACTCCCGAAGAAATGACATAATTATTTCAGATCAAGTCACTGATAAGCGTGTGTACTCACGGCGTCATAAATCCCAATTTGACAGAATGTCATTACGACGAGAAGTCCAAAAATCTTCGGATTCATCGCGAACCATATATCAATAACACGAGCCCCTAAGAAAAGCGTAGAGGACTTAAAAACTAATGACGTTTGTGAATTGGAAAATTCTCTTTATCAAAAAGCCAATTGCACTTTTTTGTAAGGGGATTGGAAAGAATTTAGGCAAAAATGGAATCTGCAGTCGAATACGAGTCTACGAGATGCTATCAACACGACGGACACTTTCACACAAGCCTTCTTCACCGTTCCACATCTTTATTTATACGGAATAGTGGACTAACAACGTACATTTTTACACTCTCAATCCAAGTGAAAATTTAGGCTACCCACTATGTATGTTAATCCCAAAGTGGGTGTGTGTATGTCATTTTTTTAGCACGATCGCATAAACTGTCGATATTTACACGAGAGTAAATGGTATCACATATATGACCGGGTTACACTGCGGTGGATTGAGTGAAGGGACGGCGTACGTGTTCAAAATGGGCTTAACGTACAGTCCTGCGAATAAGTTGTCTTTACAATTATTGTTGCTAACAAAAAACGTTTTATTCTTGGATTTCCTTGAAAAATGATCCTTTCTCGTATAAATCCTCGAGGTGGAAACGCTAAAAACGATAATCTACGACGTTTTATTGGTGACAACATAGTTTCAAGTTTGAGGCAATAAAGAGTCGCTTAATGATCGCCAAACTCCAAGTCAGTTGAATTTTTGACAGGTTGTTTGATCACGTGTATTCAACGCCATTCTATACATTTTTGATATAATGAGAGACTTTGACGTTCAATGCTGATAAAGTTTTTCCTGTTATAGTCGAATGTTACAATTTATCCGGGTTTGTCAGAAAAGATCTGACAGCCATGTCTCAAGAACGTTGTTCGGAATAACTTAACGAAAATTATAACTTCAATTAATAAGGCAAGTACATCAAGCTCGAGGCTCTATGAGCAACTTTTTTACTCACAGAGACTCGAGCTTTTGTAATTTTTCATTTTTCACAATATTTTTTCACAAAATTCCCAAATATTTCATTATGATTATCGATTTTTCATGGCCTTCCGTTTACTTCTGAGCTAACCGTTATATTATTTAGTTCGACTCAATTCCGATACCGTTGCCGGAAGCATTTCCAATAAAAATTTGTAGCAATTTTTAAGAATTATTTTCAATAAAAAGATCTAAATTATTGGCAATACGCGCTCTTCACGTTAAGTATTACCTCTGGAACTACAAACCGGGTCGGATATCCATAGGCGAGCTTCGAATTACGTTCCTGAGTGTATACTTTAGTACTTTTAGGCATTTAAATCGATTTTTAACCAACCGAATCTCGGTGAAATCGGATTTACTCCTCGCCATTCTCTTCGGCATGAAAAAACCAAAAGATTCATGTACTCATAAGTGAGATTACTACTTCCGGAACGATTTTACGAACAAAAAACCCGAGGGGTAAATAATTACCCAGGTTTGTAGTTTAAAGGTAAAAAAATGGGTTCGTGGTTCTAGGGTGAAGCTGATTTTACTTGACTGACGAAAAACATTGACCATAATTATGATTCATCGTGCAAAGATTTGTAATTCATAGACAATGAGGTGGGAAAATTGGATTGAATTACTGAAATATGTTTTAAAATGAAGTGCAATGGAGTACACAGAATCACAATGGCTTGGATATCTCCGATGTATCTCATCCCCCCGTTGAGTGCGAGTCGTTCTTTTCTACAATGATACACACATTCATACAATTGTATATAAATGTTTACAATTATACGAAGAGATATCCTCTTGATACGGAATATTATATCGAAATAGACAAGGGTCGACACCCGACAGCTCATATTCAGTTACCGTATTAATTCCGTATTCATGAAATGTCAGCGTCGCCCTTATCGTTTCATCTCTCCTATCTAAATAGAATATACCCCTTTGACCGATTACTATTCTGAAGCAAGATCATTTTTTAGAAAACAACACAAAATCGTATTTTATTCCCTGATGTTTTCGAGAACGATGGACATCACCGAGCTGATACGTTTCCGGTGCATTATTATATGACGTTGAAGTTTGCATCATTGGAATGCAACAGAATTAATTAATTTATTTTATTTTTGCCAGAGCAGATCTAAAAATTAAACGGCAGTGTTGATCCATAACAATTTTTGCAAATAAATAATTAAATGTCAAAGAAATATTGAGGGGAATCGAAAAATAAAAAAAAATGGTAGACGGTTTTAAAATATTTTTGCTTGAACTGCAACGATGCAAACTTCAATGCCATTGTATTATTAGTTAAAATTACAAAACGTGCAAGCTTTGCAAAAAAATTCGAATTCCAATCGATTTGGGTGAATGGACCACGTTTTCGATGATCGGCGAACATCAGCAGATAAACGTCGAAGAACCATCACCCACACAAAGGATGATCCTTGCCAATAATAAATTTAAACATTGTGATCGCCGAAATAAAACTTTACCCGGGAATGTTTTTTTTACCTCCAGTCCTGAACACTTTTTGCACTTCGAGCCAGTGGACTCATTGGAAACAGGGTTACGGGCAGGTGTTGAGGCTCAGCATCACCGTGACCCGAACCATAAAACCGCTCAGTTACGTAACTTTACAATCTCGGGCCAAGGGATTACTCTATACCTCATTCTTGAATCTCACCGATTGAGATCGACCCGGAAGTGAATTATTGAGTAAGCAATGATCTTTTGGATGAGTTCACTTGATATCACGGAAAAAGAAAAATAAAAAGTGACCCCCCGATTCGAGGAAACTAGAATAATTAACGAAAATGATTTAAAAAATTTATAAATTTAATTTTTTAATCAATGTTTTGTATTTATTTGAAATCTTTTTTTTTCATAACTTTTCGGTCAATTTAATGTCAAACGAAAAAACAGTTTTTCGTTCAGACTGTACAATGAGCACGACTTTGAACCGCAATAACGAGAACGGGAGAAAATTCCCTCGTTCCTGTATTTTCGCCATCTTCATTTAATACCTTTCATCTTATCTTTCTCGCCCGCAATCACTGAACTCTCATCCATTGGTAGGGGAATACGGATTTTTGTTTGTGACCTGGTTTCCCCAGACACCGGTAATAAAGTCAAATAATCGAATTCTCGTCAATGGGAAATGAAATAAAATTCGTTGTGTCATAAAGATTGTAAGAGAGACGAATTTCGAATTAGATGATAATTATTCTAATAGAACTTCACGATGATTGAACAAATTGTCTCCGCGTCTGTACATTGAATGGAAACTTCGAAACGAAAATGGACCGTGGAGCAAGTTATCTAAATATCGAAAACAATTATAGAAAAAAAAATGATAAATATGGAGAAATCGAAAATAAAATTAGGATCACGTTGAAATTATTAAATTGACCATAACTCTTGGCTGTAAATAATTTTCCGGTCAATCTTGTGCCCTATTTCTCTCATTATGTCAATTATTTGTCTTTTTTTTCTCAATTAAATTTATTTTTCTTGAGAGTCCGGATTATTTTCAGGGAAAAAAAAAATTGAATTTCATGAAAGTTTCAAGAATTTTGGTCCCTCCGGGCCAAAAGGAGAGGGACAGAGAGGGCGCGCGACACGTGCTCGTTATACGGATAATAGAAGAGAGCGAGCGCCATGATGAAAGAAAAGACCGCACGTCGAAAATCAAACAACTCTGCGAAAACCTGATACTGCAATTTTCTGTAAAAAAAATGCATAAAAAATGCAGCAACGCACAAACCTTGTACGAAAAAAAATCTGCAAATATTGCACAACAAAGACTGGGACAGCAGAAATTACAGAAAACTTTTCGAGGCACAAAAAATATTGGTGGTATCGATAGAAAACGGAATATCATGATTGAATCGTTGAAAAATGTTCATGTCGATTTTTTTCGAGCCACGGCTAATCGATAAAAATATCAACGTTCCATGAACGAAACTGCATCGACAGAATGCCATTTTCATTAAAAGATTGTGAATTATCGTGATTGAATACGAAGTGGAGTGTCACGGTTGGTTGACGCGATTGTTCAATTTTCCGGAAGCTGTAGAGCTTCTCCGAGTGTCACTGCCAGTCGTGATGAATGATTGAGGCTCGAGAGTGAAATTTTCACGCGAATACATACCCGTCGAATCGGTCCCCTCTTCGAAAGAGTGATTGAATTGATGTGCGCCTGCGTAAGGCTCCGGAGTAGATCGTCATGCCGCGCGAAAGCTTTAGAAGAAAAAAATAAATAAAAATAGAGCATTGAGTCATTGATGCTGACATTTCTATCGCCAATGAATTTGCGAGCACGCAGTCGCACAGATAATAATACAGAGAACAAGTCCCTGAATTTCTTATGCCTATTTGTTATTTTTTTTTTTTTTTTTTTTTTTTTTCATTAAGGACGCTCGTGAGATCTCGCTAATGTTCTGACACCTGTAACCCACTGCGGTGGGTCAAGGTATATTGGTCACATCACCCTCATATGCGGGTTTGTCTCAGCTCCTATTTCTCACATTCTTATATACTGTACGAGACTCATCATATGTCTATGTATTCACTCTAAACAGAGCGTAGACCCCTCGCCTGCTGCCTTCTCGCACGTTCACATGCGGAGTCATTTTCAGCCCTCGTAATTTTCGAACTTTTCTCTATTTAGTTCGGAAGAAACTTTCGAGAAGAAATCCTCTCTGCTAGGACCTGCGCGACACTCACGATTCGTGAGCGAAGAATTTCGTTATTCTCTTTCCAGAGTACATCAGCGATACATACCAACTTCCGATAAATAAAACTTAAGACCTGAAATAACTCCCGAAAATTAATCGATACTTTGGATTAAATACTATTTGCTTCCTCATAGAGGAACCTATGACACGATGAAATTTTTTTTCCCACATTCCAATGTCAATGGTATTGAAATCGTCCCAAAACATCGAAAAATCATATCTAAAAAAAATGTCCGGATGTGTGTGTGTGTGTGGGTGTATGTTATGGCACTGTAAAATTCAAACGTTCATAACTCGAGAACGGTTTCAGCTACAGAGCTCCCGTTTTGCACAGATGTTAATCCATACGAGTTTCTTTATTCTCTGAGAATTTCGTTGGAATTTCTAGAAAATTCGAATTGTACAGCATTTTCAGGGAAAGGGGATCGTTGTTCTACTTTCCGAAATTTTTCAGATTTTTTACACGTTTGTCTGATGTTTGCAACGTTGGGGTCCAATGAAAAATACGTTTTTTCAATTAATTGTTCGTTCGATTAAAAAATCATGACAATTGTCTAACCGATTTTGTCTTTAGATCGTAAAAAAATATCGTCTCGTTGTCCTGACCAATTATTGAATAAAAATCGTAAGATCTGCTTAAGAAAAAACAGAATTTCGTTGCATTCCAAATTCGCACTTCATGCGAAATTCTACATCGCTCATTTTTTCATCAATTAAGGCAGTGGTCTGGTATAGAACGTGATTTTTGAGGTCAGCCAAGCATACAACATCGCCCAGAGTGGGGCGCCGATTGAGGCGGTGTTCGGCGGATTACGTCGGAAAAATTTAAAAAACTAGCCGAGAATGGTTAATAAATTTTTTCTTTAAGTGGATATATTCTGAAAGAAACAATGAATATGTGCGTAAAATTTCATGAAGGCAACTTTAACGGTTTGAAAGTTATTTCAACCCAAAAATGACTAAAAATCTCGTTCTAAACGAGACCACTGCCTTCATTACTAATTTACGAGAAATCGATTATCAACGTATGGAAACGAGAGAATTAATAGGTTTTAAAAATAAATCGGATACTCGGATATGGAATGTTCATTCGAGTCTTGCTAGTGTAAGAAACGCAATGAATTTCAATGGAAATCATATACACATTTGTTGAGGCACCTATTAACAAACTTTTGGCACATTCAAATTTGTGTCACATTGGGCTTCAAGGGGCTTCAATAATAAAATTTAAAAATTAACCGAAATTAATGGGCACAAAAATCACAATTGTCGAATTAACGAAAAACCAGGAATGGATTAAGGGCAAAGGTCGAAATTATAATTAGAAAAAAAGATCATTTTATAGCAATGGATTTTTTCATTTAAATTACCAACTAATAGATCGATTTCCTAATTGAATCGAAAATCTTCGGAATTATGAATTGAGCAATTTTGAAACTTCCTATATATTTGTTTGCACATATATTCTACACGTTATATGGGATATATATGCATGAGATATATAGAATACAGGGTCTGTTCTTATCGCTAAGAGCCTTGTTTCGCTTACGACTTATTCTGGTGACGAGGGTCAGACACTCCCGCGAGAGAGTTGGTCAATTGTATTTGTACAAATGAAAGAAAATTTTGGCAAGACTCGATCCAATTGTCAAAATAATTGAAATGTAAGGTGAAGACTGCACGAACCAATTAAGAGAAAATCCAGTTCGCAAAGGTGGCTTGATTATTAATCGTTGCGAAAATTCGTCCTTCATCGTATCGATCAATTTCGTATTCCTTTGCATCCAATTAATTTGATGATAAGAAATTTTTGCAATCAATGCACACTATATATTTTGACCGCATGGGCCATCGAATCTTATCAGAGCCAATATCGTTCCTTTTACGTCTGATTTCGTTTCGTAAGATTGTCTAAATATTGGTATAACCTGGATAACTTTACTCCAGCGTATTCAGGAATCAAAGACATCGATTGTGTGTTATAAATATGACTCATGTCATGAATATTAATGATGTTTATTCCAACTTGTTCCGCCTAATTTTTCCTGCACATTGAGAAAAAGTCTGTTTCTATTTTTGTTAAATATTTACAATTGTGACTTTTACGAAAAATAGATCCAAATTATTTCCTCACAATTATTGTTGTTAAATAATGGTATCCCATATGAAAAACGGAAGGAAACCCATAAAACCCCATAGAGGCCCCATGGAAACCCCATAAACCCCATTATTTTTTTAATTTTTTTAGTGATTTCGAAACATTGACTCTTCCCATTATTATTTATTCTCGATCAAAAGTACAAATGTGAATGAAATCGTGGAAAGAATAAATAAGCACTTCAACGAAATTGAGAACATTCCTGCGGAGGCCGAGCGATATATTTGTGGATACGCCTTATGAAAAAAGTTATAATCTTATTTTTTATGACGTTTGACGCTGTCAACAAAACTTGTCGCTGGGTCGTTATCAATTAGAACTCCGTAGCCCTGTCACCAATAGGAATGCCATTGACGAAATAAACGAACGCCATAAACGTGGATAGAATCATGGCAACGTCGCATGGCATCTCATAGGAATAGAGTGAGGGAGTGAAGCAAAGGTTATTCCGCTCGTACAAACGGCGATACGCACACGGCATTGCCGTCTCAGTTTGATAGCCATTATTTCGGTATAGTGCGATCTTTAAGGAATTCACCTTTTTTTTTTTTGGAATCTCGTGTGCATCGAATTTTCAGTGAAAAAATTGGAAAACTTTTTTTTGGGTTCGGAATATATCGGATTGAGTGAGCCCAATTTTTTGAAAAGTTTTCATCAACCCGCGTTTTTCCGTGACATTCAAAAACGTTGTTACAGACCAAAAGCATTCGTCGCTGCATTTTCAACTCCATTTTCCCAGAGCTAGTCGGTCCGAATCATTGAAATTTTCCCGAACAATATTGCAAACAATGCCTCAACTATTTTCGTTCGAAATCGATCGAAAAGTGCATACACAACGTCCTTCAGCTTAATTCGATTATTCGTGGAGCCTCAATTGTGCTGTACCGTGAAAAAAAAAAAAAAAAAAAAAACATTAATACGTGAAAATTACACACCGAAGAAAAAAAAAATTGACGGCGACCCGAAATTTGATGAAATATCAAATTTGATCTGGATATTTGATTATTAAAGATTTAAAAAAACATTTACATTTCCTGCTTTTCTCAGCTGATGATAAATGCAGTCAGGCCTTTTGAAAAACGCTTCGTCGGGTTTTCCACATACAAATGGTTTCTAGGTCAATGTTAAAACTTGACGAATGTTGGTCGATAAAGAGGATGATTTCATATAATCCCTGGCTCAAGTTCATATTTCGAGAACGAGGTTACGAGGGAGTGGTATAATTTGTAGATAAAAACTTCTATCGCCATAAAACCAGAAGAGTTACTCCGCGCTAGAGCTTTTTAGACAAAACTCTATTATTTTATTTACTTTTCCGATCGCGCTGCGGATAAGACGCAGGTGTTCGACTAGATAAAAATGTGAATATATAGCTGACTATTCGAGCTTGAGGTAATCGAATTTATAAATGTTCTCTCCCCCGAAATCGTAAATAAGCACAAATTCCCCATCACCCCATAACGTTAACTCAAGTAATATATTTTTTGCTTTCCTTCCCCCAAAGCATCCCATCTCAACCTTCTTCCATGCAACCAAAGCACAAAATGCCATTTGCATCAATAATGTACGTGCTCCAAGCCCCGCGGAAAAATTATTTCGAAAAATAAAAGAATAAAAACATGTTTTATACCGTTTAACGGCCTACGGCAAATAACGGAATTAGTTCACATCATTTATCTCTGCCTTGTAAGACGAAATAAATAGAAGTTGACGAGGGGTAGATACGTGACCGGCTCGAATCGTTTGTTTTTCATCAACCCATATCGGTATTTTTCCACATTCAGGGAGTAAGTTTTTATGATGAAAAATAAGAAAAAAAAGTCGTGAATAAATAAATAAATAAAAATTTCATAATTTTTTTTTTCAGTTCCCCAGCGATTGTGAACAATCGATAGAGATGGGTGGTGATTAGACCTTCGAACAAAAAAGACAATTGAATACTCATTAGCCACTTTGATTGTCACGTGAAATGCCGAACTGTGGAATTTCTCAAAACGGCGTAAATATTTCTATGTTCCGAATCGTCTCCAGGAGAAGAGGACAATATGCTCAGAAATTTGATCACCGAGTGACTCGTCATTATTAGGATATTTGAAGAAAAAAAAAAATGGCAACGTTGAGTCGTGGAATTTTTGAATGGATTCGACTTGAAGAAAAAAAGTGAATATAGACCCGATAAAAAAAAGTTAGCGAGGTCATGGCTGTTTCAATTCTATAGAGCGCGGAGATTCCTTCAAAGCAAAGCAAACCTCCGCATTGTGTCTTGAGACCGCTTGCTTTTAAACAGGGAGTCCTCAACTAACGTCGTAATAGATAATAAAATTCTACATAAGAGAGACCAAACGTGAACGAGGTTTTCGTCGTGCATTTCGAACACGCCGCGCGGCCTTCTCAGTCACAATTCGCAAGAGCTCTCTCAGTAAATGCAACAAAAATCGTGGATCCGAAAGAAAAAATTCGCATTCAATGAAATCACGCGAATTTGATGGGTTCGAGCTAAAACATCGAATTCTGTCACGTGGAATTCTTCCCAGCGATATTCATTTAAATATTTCTATTAAAATTATTTAAATATTCAAGAAAAATATTTATTTTTATTCATGATTTGTTTGAAATTTTCAAAATGATCCAAATTTTTCGAGCCGTCATACTTTTTGGGTCGCGAAAATGGCAATAAAATTTCGCATTTAAATATTAAGTTTCGCCACCGAAAAAGAGAATTTCGTTGCATTCCAACGATGCAAACTTTAGCCTCATCCAATGAGTTATTAATGACGGAACGATAGCTCGTTCGAGCCCGGACTGAACTTCAGGATTTTCGGAGAAAAAAAATGTTGCATTTTTGTCAGCGTAAATCGTGTAATTCGATGTTATCGTTGATGGTAATGCGAGAGACAATGCAACTTTCGTTTTCAGTTGATACGGTTGGATTTGTTAATGACGTTTATGACATTGAGACGTTGAAGAGGCGCGCGGAAGAATACAGTTCGTTTCCCCCAAAATGAATAGGGCCTTTCAAGTAAGGCGTACAAGTGTCGCTCGTTTATATATATTTTTGTCTCCCTCTCTGTGCCTACCGCGAGGAGGATTGGTGACATTGGATTCAGTGGAGTCTGTTGGCGTGGGGCGATCGTGTCAGCTCGATAGGAGGCAAGATTGCGCCATCGTTTACCAGACAATATGAAAGAACGGCATCGGTTATAGCAGCAACAAACATACAAACGAATCCTCGTTGGCAAGGTATATATGTAGGTTTATATATACGAAGATATAAGCATTCGTAAAGAGCACAAACCGAGCGAGTGATGATTTAAAGAGCTGACGGCACATCTGCCAATGCAAGCGTACTAGTCAAGGTAACTCAACCCCCACCGAGCGTACCTTTATTAGTTATAATTTAGTATAAAACGGCAAAACTCCCCTGAATCTTCATCTTTTGGTGGCACGACACGCCACGGGACAATATAAGCGTCTGATCCTTGTCGAGTGGTTTGTCGTGATTTTAACTCCGGTTCAAATAAACAAAAACGTAAGAACGTTACGTACGCAGCTTGGGAGGCAGCATCCGGAATCTGCAAGTGTCTCGATCGGTTTTCGTGTAGTTGACAGTCGAAAAGTGCACGGGACATACGTACAAATCCGCTATGAAGAAGTTCCTTCAAAATATTGCATTATCCTCGAGCCTCCTGGCATTTTTGGCATGCGTTTACGTCACCCACGCTCTACCGTCCGTGGTAAGTCGCATTTTCAACCTTTTCCCTCTCCCTTTGTCTCCTCCCACGTCAAATCTGGTATACACAAGCCCATTACGTTTTTACTCATTTATTGCACACGCCAACCGAGAGCGAATGACTTTTCGATCATGAAAGTGAAACCTTGATAACACCACGCACGTGAAAGTTGCCATGCGCGTAAGGAGATGCTATACAGGATGCACTGGAGCTGGAGCATCGCGGAGCATTCACAAGCGACTCAAAAGCTTTCTGGCTCGTTCCACGAAGCTTTACGAACCTTTGGGCTTCGCCCACGTGGTCAAGGCTTTCGTTAATTAATTGACTTAGCAAAATTCGAGTCCTTGTAACTTTTGTCCTGCGTCCACGTTAAGAAATTTATGAATGAATTAATTAACTTTGCAAATTTCAATAATCGTAGAAGAAAACTCAATCGCAAAGCATGAACATTGTCGACCTACATATTTACGATGAAAGCTCCGACGAACTGTACAATGCCCTTGATTAAAATGAATTTTCTGCTCTTTCAGTTCACTGTTTCAAAACAAAGGCCTTACATAAATTGGAATGATTTAAAAAAAATGGCTGCCAAAGGCACGCATCCACCTTTCACAGCCTTCCCTGCCACGCCAGAACATTGCAACGACTGCGGTAATTTGCAAAAATAAACAAGAAATTTCTTTTGAATACTTCCTTCGGAAACAAATTTTTTATAAAACATTTTTAAAAATCGGAAATCCGAGAAAAAATATAAAGCTGTTGTATCGAGCCCCATGGTCTATGGTTTTTCTTCGGGAATTATACAAGACGAAGTAACGTTAATTGTTTATAATTTATGAATATTTTTTTTTCTTATAAGAAATTTTTTATCAAAATTTTTCATCAAAATTTTTCCCAGAATCATATTTTTCATAAAACATGAAGAAAAATCAGAAATCCGAAAAAATATTGAGCTGTTGTATCGAGCCGCAAGGTGTGTGGTTTTTCTATGGGAATTATATAAGTTAAAGTTACATTGATTATTTATGATTAATTATTTTTTATGGTATTAATATTATTTATTATTATAACAAATTTCTTCTGAAATTTTTTTCCGCAACCATATTTTTTATAAAAGATTTTTAAAAATCGGAAATACGAAATAATATTAAGCTGTTGTATCGAGCCGTATGGTGTATGGTTTTTCTATGGGAATTATATACGATAAAGTTATATTAATTATTTAGAATTTATCGCAATCAATTTCATTGTATATTTTTATTTTTTATTATATATTTATGATTTATATATATCATATATAATATATTTATAATATATTATATTATGTATTTATTATATACTTAGTTATTAATAATATTTATAATTTATGATGATTAATTATTTTTATAAATTGCTAATTTTTCAGTATGTGGAGTCGGGAGAAAATTCCGAATTGTTGGAGGAAATGCTAGCGCCATACACGACTACCCATGGATGGTAGGAATTTTGAAAGACAATCAATTTCACTGCGGCGGTAGTTTGATATCGCGCAATTATGTTCTAACCGCTGCTCATTGCATCATCGGGTAAGAATTGGTCGTTGTGCAATTTATAATAGAAATAATAAAATAAAGAAGTTGGCGATTTTTTTATCGAGAATTATACTTGATAATGGTGTTTTTTTTTTTCAGTAACGATTTGACGAGCTTTGAGCTTCGCATGGGTGATCGTGATATTAAGAAAACTGGCAGACATGTTTTTCGCCGAGGCATTGAATCTTGGGATATCCATGAAGACTTTGATCCCTACAAGCTCGACAACGATATTGCAGTTATCAGGATGGACGCACCTGTGGATTTCGATGGTATCGTTCGTCCTGCTTGTCTCCCTCAGAACAGTAAGTCTGATTGATAGTTTTTTAATCATCATTTGCTCTATACTTATCTGTATTTTACGAACGTAAAGCTGGATTGGCATTGCCAATTAAATTCATTATATTTTACGCATTAATATACGATTTATAATTGTATTTTTATATTTTTATTTATTTATTATGGGTGTAAAAAAATTTTTTTGAAACGTTGCAATTTTTGAAACGCAACATGATTCTATTTTTTCTGAGGCGATGCTTATTATTAAAATGCATAGTGTAGTCATGACGATGAAACGATCGATTTTTATTGTCTTCAAAGTATACGAGCTTGAAAAATTCGAATGATTTTAAATATTAAACCAATTATCAATAAAAATAAATATTTTTATTGATATTAAGATATTTTTATACATATAAGATTAGATGATTTTGAAAATCACACAAATGAATATTTGTATTTTTATTTTTAAACTGAATCAGAGACTGAACTAATTTTCAATATTTCATTTGTATGTTTTATTTTCAAATAAAAATACTAAAATAATTTTACTTGGAAAGTGCAATTAATGAAAAAGTTGATCTTTTTGATTGAGTGGTTGCCCGATGATAAATCGACATGTAGCCGAATCATATTTTCATGAATCATTAATTTTCAAGGCGCCATTGATTACACTGGCTCAATGGCCACAGCGATAGGCTGGGGCAGGACAAAAGAAGGAGCCGGGGTGAGCAAAATATTACGGCACGTAAGCGTGCCTGTACTTTCCGAAGAGGAATGCGACGACTCTGGATATCCAAAATCCCGCATAACCGACAACATGTTTTGTGCTGGTTTCCTCGAAGGCCTCAAAGACGCTTGTTCTGTAAGTATTTGACGCCTTTCTGAATTCCCCGTCATTCCGAATGTCATCCGTCCATTCACGACTGATTTATTTGAGGAAATTTCTTCATCCAATTCTTCCCCAATTATTTTTTTCAATTGGTTATTGAAATGTGAAAAAAAATCCGAGTAAAATCTGCGAACCTTGTGACGAACAAACTTTTGAGAAAAAAAAATGAGAAAACGTGACTGAAAATATTTTCTAAATTTAAGATCCATTCGTATGAGGAAAAAAAAAAATTCGTGATCTGAATGAATTGCATAGGATCCTGATTCGGTCCTTGTATTAAAAAAAAAGTTTGTGAGGCTCTGTGACAATATCTAACCACGTTTAACATCGAGTCATATTTTAAAAAAATCTAGATTCAGGCTTGAAATTTTGAAAAACGAAAAATGGAAATTCCGCAAACGTAAAAATTGTTTATTAATTTCATCAGTAAATTAATTTTTTAACAACATTGAAACTTGAAGGGTGACAGTGGTGGGCCTCTGGTTGTCCGATCACCGACTGACAATCTGGAAATCATAGGTAAGTCCCTACCAAGCAGCTCCAAATATTTGAGAATTTATAAATAAATAACAAGTAAAAAAAAAAATGTCATACAGGTATCACGTCATTTGGTCGTGGCTGCGCAAGGCCCAGGTACCCGGGGATATACACCAAGTTGACTAATTATCTGGGATGGCTTCGAGAGCACATGGAAGATGATTGCGTGTGTCCGCCACCCCATCGATACTAGTTGAAGGATTTGTTATTGGTCGTCGGAAAAAATATTCTATTTTGAGAGATATTTTCTTAATGAAATTCTTGCCGCTGAATGCACTGCCATTGGTTAGTTCAATGAAAGAATTAACAACGTTTCTAGTCCACGAATTAGTTAAGTTCAAGTTTTATATTGTTAAGAAAGTTTATACTCTGTGATGTATTGTAAATGTTGTTTACCGCGCGACTTCGGTTGTTCGTAAATAAAGGATCGAAACATTTGAAAAACATAAATATCCCATAGAACAAACCGTTTTTTTTTTTGTGAGTCCTCAATGGCATGAAACACGTTGCTCCGAGTCTCATTTCACGCTCGATGGACCACGCGTTTAACAATCGACGTTGCAATATTCACTGAACGGTTTAGAGGGAATTGCGTAAGGTGTTGACAAACAAGAAAGGACTGCAAAAAAATTGGGCTTTTGTAATAACCAGCGATTAAGTAAATGTCGTGATTTTCACGTACCAGTGAGAAACTTTTATTGACACAGTCTGGAGTTTCTATAAGCGGAATCATGTAGAAAATTTTGATCGAGGATTCGAAACTCGTTATCGATCCTCAGGAAAAATTTGTGCGTGTGGTTTTTTCCATTTCCTTCGATCCTGGGCAGTTTTCAAAAATCTGAAACGTGTTTTTAACGAACGCAAGTTTATGGTGATTTGATTAATTTCTACGAAGTTAAATATCATGCGCAACCATATTATCGCATGGTACACCATTTTCAAAATTGATGGTGTTTTCATTAATTTCTATGGTGTTAAATGGCTATCTGCTACTATATTATTGCATGGTGAACCATTCCTGGGTCATGAGAAACAGTAGCAAAAAATTCGTTACTTTTTTCATTAATTTCACAATTGATGGTGTTTCAATTAATTTCTATGGTGTTACATATCATGCCCCACCATATTATTGCATGGAACACCATTTCTGCGTGATAAGAAACATAAAAAAAAAAAAATTGGAGCTCTTCTGTGATGCATTCGACACATTTACTCAATATTCCCCGAAATATATTTCAAAAAATTCATAATTTATTAACGAATAATGAGAGGTTCTGGATTTCGATTTGACCGGCTCAGATCCGGCATCAGGAAAATGAGGCACACACGCTGGTTGGTTGGGGACGTACGCCTGATGCTTGCAAAAAATGAGGATTTTGTAATACTCAGTGATTGATCAAGTAAATTTCGTGATTTTCACGTGTCAATGAGAAATTTTTATTGACACGCTCTGGAGTTTTTATAGCCGGAATAATTTCGAAAATTTTCATCGAGGATTCGAGGCTCGTTATCGCTGCCTACGAAAAATGGGTGTCTGTGTTTTTTTTCGATTTCCTTTGATCCTGCGGAGTTTCAAAAAAACTTGCTCCGAACGCGAGAACTGAAAGGAAATACTTTCTTCGACCACGTGCAAGGAAAAGTTTAGAAAGCCATTAAAGTTTCCTGACGAACTTCTCATTATTCATTTGTTGATTATACCTTTTTTTTCGACTGAGAAACCGAATCGAACTGTTTTCAGCCTTTCGAGCCGAACAGTTGGACTAGTAACAGTCGAAAAAGTATAAATGCGTTCCGAAAGAGATGAGCAAGCGTAGCAACGTGTGACGCGACTCTTTAACCGGGTCATAAGGAATCTGAGACGTTTTCCTTTCGTCGAGACGAGAGGCGAATGTGGGTTAGTGAAACCATCGAACCGTTACGAACAATACGCGATCAGGTCTACGGAAAAAAGCGTACAAACCGATTTTGGAGACAGCACGTCAACGGAAGTCGAAAATCAAATATCCCGAAAGTTTTACCGTACGATGTGAATGGGGTTCATCAACATCGTTATCAAATAACACATTTTTTTTCTATGCCTCATGAAAAAGCAAAAAAATCAATTAATAGCTATTAAAATTCCGTGCCATTCGATTTATTTTTCGGGCGTTGCGATAATTGGACATGAAAAATCTTCAATTTTGAGCACATTTAAATTTTTTCATTTTAAATTGTTTTTTTTTTTGGGATATTTTCTTCTCCCGGGGACAACGAGGATTACGGAGCTCGGTGCATCATCAAAAATTCTTTTTAATTCAAAGAAATCGTAATTTTAATTATTTCGTGACAAAATTGTGATTTTTATTGAAGGAAATTGGAGCCGATTCACGAAAAATTTACGATGGACCGCGCCGGTTTAAAAAAATTATTTACTCATTTTTGCAAGGCTAATTTTTGTTGCGATCGATTGTTGGGGTTTTGAAAAATCACGAGTCATTTGGCTGTAAGGTAATTAGGCACGTTATGTAATTGGGAATGTTAGCGATCTATCGAGTTAGTGGGGGACCAACGAACGCAAGTGAATAAGCCAGTTTTGACGTTTCGATCCATCTCGTGGTGGGATGTAGGATTTATACAGCTACAGGAGGAGGTCCATAGCTGCCGCAAGTTCTCGAACTCTCACTGCTTATCCTAAGTCAGAATATGACCAGTCTGTCGACCTAGTGTGCCTTACGCGGTCTCTCGTACTCAGTGCTTCCATAGAGGGACAACTTTTTCTAAAAAATACCAGAAAACAGTCACAAACGACCCAAAATGTTACGAAAAGAATTTTTTTCTTAATTCGCTGCAAATTCTCACTTAGCAAATAATTTTTTTATGCTGGAAAAAAAAAAATCACTTTTCCAATATAAAGTTAAAATCGAGAAAACTTTTTGACGATTTCGATCGGTCAATCGATTAACCGAATTAATTTCCCATCAACGACCATAACAAGTTCATGGGATCTCGGATTTTTTAAAATTGCTGCAGACGCTTGAGTGAAATAAAATTTGGGGTGAAAGTAAATGGCGAATTAATTGTGAGGGTGAAATATTTTTTTCCTTGGATTATCCGTTAACGAATATAACGGGACTCGGCAAAAGTGTCCATAGAGAGAACGGACTTTTTTTTCGAGTGACAGAAACGTGTGGTTGTGGATTTAAACTTTTACTTGTGTCGAAAAAAGAAAAACTTTCATCGGGTTGGTGCGGTGGCTTGACTCACACATCGTTAAATGAATCTTCATATATATAAATATATATTGCGAGGTCTGGTGGTTTTATGAGACCAGTGAAAGCAGCAACTTCTCCAGCTGCCTCGTCGATTGAGCATCGCGACAATCACATTTCGATCGGCGCGCCACATGGATTTTCGCCGGAGCACGTGTAGCCGAGTTTTTTTCAAATAATCACTTGACGTATTAATTGCAATAAATAAAAGACAAGTTAATTCAAATGGTGAAAAAAAAATAAATATCATGATCGAGAATCGGCGAAGTACGGAAAAACGAAGGTGCAAATTTAACGCCATCGAGAACTGAGTGTGAATAATTATTAATCAACTTGAAACATCAGAGTGAACTCTTCTCTAATTATAGTACCTGACGGTTCAGTGAATGGTGCCCAAAATTACAATGTTCTCGGATCGAGCAAAAATACTGGTTGTACTCGTTTTAAGTGTATTACAGACTCAGGCTTATCTCTCAAGTTTTGAAAATGATTCACTCGATTATGAGAAATCACATGTGAGTTGAATTTCTATTGTCGATAACATTGAAGATTGCATGTCTGGAGTCCAAAGAAAAATATTCAATACATTTACCATTTCATGTGTATTTTTCGAGTCGCGTCAATATTTCTTTGACATTAAATTTTTCATTTGCAAAGATTGTCATAGATCGACACTGCAGCTTAATTTTTGGCTCTGCTTTAAAAAATAAATAAATAAATCCCGTTGCATTTCAACGATGCAAACTTCGACATAATCATTGTCAGTGTGCTCCAAAAATGGTTCTCAATTTTCAAGACTTCGTGAATCCAAAAAATGCCAAAAAAATATTGGTTTGAAATTTTCTCCCCTGGTGGAACTTTCCTCGCACTAAATTCGGTTTGCCACCAAAATAGCAAAGAATCTTCTTATCGAATATAAAAAAAAATTTAAAGACTTTTTAAAAAATTTAGCCAATCGTTTTTCCTATGAAAATGACAAAAGTGTCAAGTTTTTTAGTTTTAACGAAGCTAAAGTTCGAAAAATATTTAATTTTATTGAGAATTTGTTTAATTTCAAAAATCATCCAAATTCTTCGAGCTCGTATACTTTTTTGGTCCGGAAAATCGATCGTTTCATCATCATAATTACATTCTGCATTTTAATAATGAGCATCGCCACAAAAAAAATAGAATTTCGTTGAATTTCAACCATACAAACGTCAACATCATAATTGTAATGTATTTTTCGTACGGACGTCTTTTAATAGCTTCTAAATTATCTGCACAATATTCTTCTGGGTTTGGGCATGGGGCATGACGGGAGATATGACGAGGTAGGAAAGTCTCAATGGTTAAGTTACACGATATCTCAATCTTGTGGATAGTGTCGATGCAGCATCAATCACAAGCGTAGGCATTGGCAACAATGATGCTGCAGACATGTATCGATTATCTTTCTCGTCTAGTATAGATGTTACACACAGCCAGCCATTTATTACATGACAATGGATCCTCGTAATATATATATTATGAATACTTAATGAATCTCCAACGAGCATAACGCCATTAAAGCGAATAGGATCAAATTTAGTCATTAAATTATGAATTAAAAGATTCAGATACATGAAAACGCGATTTGCGTTGTTTAAAATTATTTGACAACAAAAAGTGAGCGTGGGGGTCAAATTCTGAATAATTTTTTTTATCAAAATCAGCACTTTTCAAAATTTTGAATGTCTTACTGAATTTTTTTATTTTTTCGAATAATTTCGTCTGTTTCATTTGTAAAATATTCGATTGGAAAGCAGCAACAATTCAAGTAAAGAGCGCAAAGTTGACAAAATTTATGTTTTACTCTGTTCGACTCTGAAACGGTATAATTTTACAAAATTTAATGATAGTTCGAGGGTGGAGGAAAGTCCATAATTTTGTTTGAAAGTTTTCATTGTGGTTAGTAAAAACCGAGGGTCTATAATCTTTGACAGTTTGGACCGAAATTTAATTTGAATGATTATCGTTGTTGTTGTGCTTTTTTTTCTCTCAAAAATAAGATTTTCGATGTCTGAATAAATTTTCAATAAAATTGAGCGACTCGCGAGGATGGAAGTAAAAAAAAACGTAAAAAATGACTGGTTCGAATTAACATAAGATTGCCCATGGATTGATCGAAAGAGTGGAGTATTGATTGAACGAGAGTAGCTCAGACCTTGACACACAATTCAAATCATGGTCACTTTCTCTCTCCTTTTCCTTCGGATGAGTTTCTTCCAGGCCGTGACCGGCTACACTTCTGTTAGAAAGTGAGCGCTTGGAGAAGCACGGCCACGCAACTATAAGTGAAAAAATTTGCACAGGCGTGTCGTCTCCATCGGCTCTTGGTCGCCCATTCATTCTGAGATAATGAAAGAAAAAATGACAATGACTTTCAGCCAAGCGTCAGCAATCGAACTTCACGATTCCTTTTCGACGAGCTTTTCGGCATTGACGTCACAGGCGGTGGTGAATCGAGCGACATCGATGACGAACAAAAACTCCGAAATTGTAGCTGTGGTGAGGTTTATAGATAATTTTTTTTTTTTTTAATTATATTTTTTTCATTCTGTTACCATTTTCATAGAGCCGATGTGGAGAGAGTTTGAAATTTTCACAAAATTTCCCATTGATTTCAAATTTTTTTTCATTCACGATTTTTCGGGCATTTTTGGTTTTAGAATGCGGGGTCTTTAGTCAGGAAAATCGCATTGTTGGTGGTCGTCCTGCTGCGCCTCACAAATATCCATGGGTCGCGCGTCTGGTCTACGACGGCCGTTTCCACTGCGGAGGGAGTCTCGTGACGAACGACTACGTCATAACTGCAGCGCATTGCTTACGAAGGTCCGGAGAATTTTTTTTTTTTTTTTTACCATGAAAATGATTTTTTTCTTAATATTCTGTCTCGGAATGCCGTTCCTGAATCATTTTTCCAACAAATTTATATTTGCAGGTTGAAACGATCGAAAATCAGAGTAATCCTCGGCGATCACGATCAATACGTCACGACCGACGGTGCTGCCATCATGAGAGCTGTTAGTGCAATTATCCGACATCGAAATTTCGACATGAATTCTTACAATCACGATGTCGCGTTACTGAAACTTCGGAAACCCGTAAAATTCACCAAGACTGTGAAACCCATTTGTCTACCGGTACAAGGCAAGTTTGTTAAAAAAAATGAGCATTTGATGCTCCGAACCGAAAACATCGAAACTTACAATGATTCGAAAAAGTAATTAACTTACGTTAAATTAAGAGCTTCTATTTTGGACATCCCTGCGTCATCTTCTGTTCAGCATTTTTTTTTTTTCGAGCCATCGAGATAATTAACGGGAAGCCAATTATACATACTTGCTGATTCCTGTTAATGATGGTTCAGGATTTAATATTTGGTACATTTATCGAATCATGGCTCTACCTCGTGATACGATATTTACCGTATGGTGTTTCAACTAATTCCAATTTTCACTGAATTACATTATTGCATGGTGCACGACTGCTGGGTGATGAGAAACAGTAAAAATTCGTTACTTTTTTAAATTAATTTTACAATGTATGGTGCTCAAATTAATTTCCCGCCGACACCAATGAAATTCTTCTAAGTGTTTCGAAAAAACTGTATTCCCTGTGGTTCGGAATCCACGTGAAAAAGTAGGTCCATTCAAGTAAAAAAGTATGAAATTACAAAGACCAAAAGAATAATGCAAAATTATGGGAAAAAATCGCAAAACATGTAAAAACCCGAGAAGGGTAAAAATTGTGGATTTTGATTTGACAGGCTCAGATCCAGCAGGAAAAGAAGGCACGGTGGTTGGTTGGGGCCGTACGACCGAGGGTGGCATCTTACCGGGTGAAGTTCACGAGGTCAAAGTGCCGATACTTAGTTTGCAGCAATGTCGGCAGATGAAGTACCGCGCAAATCGTATTACGAGTAATATGATATGTGCTGGACATGGAACGCGAGATTCTTGTCAAGGAGACAGTGGAGGGCCATTATTGGTACAGGAGGGCGACAAACTCGAGCTGGCCGGTAAATACCTCACCGCATTTCGCTACCTCAAACAAATTCAACTTTTTTCCACCAAGCGGAAATTTTTTTTTGAATTATTAAAATAATAATAATTTTCTAGGAATTGTTTCATGGGGTGTCGGGTGCGGACGACCTGGTTACCCTGGAGTTTACACTCGCGTCACGAGATACCTCAATTGGATTAGGGCCAACATGAACGACACGTGTCTCTGCGTTAAATAAAAAAAAATTTATCGACTAAGAAAAATTTTAACTCCAACCTTCCGGCACGAATTTTTAAGTCATTCATTCCATTCCCGCAGTGAAATTGAATTGAATAATAAAAAAAATTGCATCTATCGATTTTCCATAAAAATCGTGAATTATAGCAAATTCATTGAAAGAGAATTTTATTCAAAATTCATTTTTTTTAGAATTCCATCCGTTGGAAAATGGATAATAAAGTAGTAAAAATGTGATTATATCAATAATGTATTTCGGTGCATTTTCCGAATCTCTACTTTGGGTTAATGGACTAAAGTTGCTACGTGCCAGAGATTACATTGAGTTAATTTAATTGTACATATTTATTTACCTTCTACCAAAAGTTCACAATCCTTGTTGATCATTGAGTTTGATTGCCTTCTGGAAAAACGATGTACAAACATCTTCTTCGCCACGTGTTTGATGGCCAACATTTGAGACAGTTTATCGTGTAAAGAAAAAAAATTCTATCGTTTTTCGAAAAAGTACTCAAACGTCGCAATTAACCGATATTTATCAATTTGTTGTTGTACAAAAATGTTGAATAAACGTTACATTTTTACGATGAAATTTTCTCCGTAACCTGTTAAAAATGTTCATTTATTCGCTTTGAGATCGAAACTAAAATATTTCAGGAAAAATCTGAACGAAACTGAAAATTCACGCGGTTTTATTTTTTAACGAGTAAGTCGGGTTGAAAAAAAAGTTCTACAACGATAACTTCGACAGCGAGTTGTTTCGTACCACGAGGTGTATCGAATGTCAATCGTATACGATTCGCATAACGGTTTACTGTCAGTGAAACGATACACTTAACGTCAACGAGACACGCGTTCGAAGTTGAAAACTATTGTCTCACGGAGACGCATTATTTGCTCCAATCGGTAATGTTACCAGCGAGCGAAAGTGCGGTCTCACTAAATGGATGTAGGAAAAGAGCACGAACGACAGAGACGTCTAAACGAGAGCACACGATGCCATTTTTTTTCCAATGGGGACTCATATTACGAAATTATTTTATTCGGATACTTTTTTTCAATTGATTCCGATTCTTTCTGTATCGGTCCGTGTGTTTTCACATAAATTATCTTTCCGTATTTTTATTCTCTATTTTTTTGTCGACTCGATTACGAAATAATTCTATTTATAATTTTTTTTTTAGATTTTCATTTTTTTCGAATCATTTGATTTCTTAATATTCGTAATTAACGCTTTTGCATATTTTCACTATGAATGGCCGTAAATATGCAAAAGGAACGATGCGATCCCCAAATAACTCTTTCAAACAATTTCTTTTGAAGATTTTCATTTTTTTCGAAACGTTTCACGTTTTTCCTCACAAATTTGTTAATATTCGTAATTAAGGTTTTTGCATATTTTCACCATGAACGGACGTCAATACGCAACCAGGAACGATGCGATTTTCAAACAACTTGGACATAATTTATAATCGTGGGTTCATGACCATTGACAAATCTGACGATACCATACCGCGATCGGTAAATTCCAGTGTACCGTTATAAAATTTTTTAGCGACGAAAATTCAGCGGCTAAATAAACGAATATCAGTACACGAAACATGCATTTTTTCTCTCGTGAGTTCAGTATAAAAAGTGCGTAATAAATTGCAGCGAATCTGCGGCCAGAAATGAAAATTTTTAAACATTTTTCGTTAGAAATTGGAATTTTTTATAGCGAAGCGAATACATTTTTTTGCGGGCTGGGATTTAGAAAAATGGTGAAAGTTTGAAAAAATAGTGAGTTTATCGGTGCCGGATCATAAATAGCCCTTGGGGTTTTTATGTTGGTTGTATGTAGATTTTCTAATGGTATGGTTGGCGAACCGGTTTTTGATGCGTCGCAAACAGGATGGATTGAAAAAGCTACGAGTGGAAAATATTGCAGGAGAGGAGAGGGAGTTGTGGCGAAGCTTTAATCGCTACCCCAAAGAAATAAAAGTTGTTGAAGACGTTCGTCCTCTGCCGGAGCATTAAATCTGCATAACGCAGTTATCCAGTTCTTCGTATTTTTAGTCCTCGGTGTTTCTCTGTTGCTCGTATATTCCTTGGCATAAGTGTATGCCCCTCGTCGGACTTGGTTTGCATCGTGTAGGTGTTGTTGCTGACTAGAGTTCCCGGGTGAATAAAAAGTTAGAAGACCTACACAAGCACATAGAACGGGAGGAACGAGCTGGCCTTACGGTCAGTGACAGCAGCGAAGCCGCAACAGCATCAGCGTGTCCGTGAACGTGAACTCAAAAGCAAGCTCAAACTGGTCAGCTCGTCGAATACCAAGTGAGAGAGACCGGAGGAGGAGGCACGAGAGAGAGACACGAGAGAGTGAAAAAAAATATTCCAACACACGTATCATCCACTCCTCGAACTCTTTTATCCGTTTATATGGGCCGTTCAATGTCGAATCGTATTTTATGAAAATTCTTCTGCACTCCATAAAGTTGAAGTTAAAAAAAAAAAAAAAAAATTTTAATTGTACCATTTGAAGAAATTAACAAGTTCGAGTTGTATCGATTCTGCGATCAAATACTCTCGAAAAACTAAAAAACAACGTTCGTCTATAGAAAGTTTCCTGCCTCACTTTATTAACATAATTTACCGATAATTATACGATAAAATGAAGGAAATTGACGAATTTCGAAAACAGTCTCAAATCCATGGATCGAAATCTCTATCATAATCTTTTCCGAATTCCTTCCCATATCAGTTCGTAAAGATTGTATTTTTTTTTTTTTTTTTTTGCTTTTCAGGGGCTCTAAACCACTGTTGAAAAAATTGCATAAGGACCATAAAGTTATGGTTCTACAAGACCAGAGCAGAATCACAATTATGTCAAAATCTTCATCGAATTCTTTTCCATGTCAGTTCGAAAAGATTTTATTTTATTTACTTTTTTTTCACTGTTCAGGGGCTCTAAACCATTTTTGAAAAAATTGCACAAGGAACGACGCCATAGAGTTATGGTATTACAAGAACAGAGTGGAAAAAAGTTCCGTGCTTTTACTTTTTATGTAAATCGATTATTGGTAAATATGCGGAATTGTTATTGCAGTAATTTTAACAAATATGGCACGAAATAATTCATTTAATTATGTTTGCGAAAATTATTAGGTTTCAGGCAGTGAATCATCCTTGAGATCAATGGGATATAAGTTCGAGCTAATTGATGGTGAAAGAAAAAACAAAGCATACAGAAAAGCTTGCATGGAAAGCCTCATATAGGTATTTTCTGAAAGATTCAGAGAGAAAGAGAAGAACGAAGAGAATGAAAAGGAAGTGTATGTATAGATATATATTTTTCTCTCTTTCTCAATACCGCTATGAACGAATATCGTTTGTCAATGAGCGAGAGAAAGACAAGCGTCGTTAAAGCTTCTCTTCTCGGTTCTTGTTGTCTCTATTCCATCACGATTGGTCACTCGCATCGAAGTCTTGACTCGGAGAAGCCAGAAACTATTGACGTGGTGCCCCCTTGATCGTCAATCGAATTCAGGTGCCATGAGCACCAGCAGTTTTCGACAATCGTCGTGCATTTTTCTTTGATCAACAACTCCTCCTGACGTTCATTTCGGACTCGATTGTTTTGTTTTCTTATTCGTCCTCAAAAAATCGGGAAATTTGTTTGTATTTTTATTTTTTTAATTAAAAAATAAAAAAAAAAAAACAAAAACAAAATAATTCAAAATGAAGACGCGAGTGATTTTGGTGTGCGTGCTATTTGTTATCGTAACGGCTGACACTAATCTGACACAGGTGAGAATTATTTCTAAACTGTCGATTCGAAATAAAGTTTAACTCATTTTCTCGGAATGTTGTGAAAATATTAGAAATTCGTGGCAATTAGGAAATTATCCTATTCAATGACAAATGGCATGTGCATAGCCGAGAAGAGAAAAAGCCTCATGATTATAATCAAGGCCTACTTTTTCCACTGCAATACCACAACTTTGGGATTTTTATGCCTTCTTGCTAATAATTGCAGTTTTTTAAGAGAGATATTTGAATGAAAATGAAAAATAAATTTCGTGAAGTTAACAGCAATGAGATTTTTTTTTCGACCGATTTTTTGCCCCTGAAATCCATGACCAACGAACAAATTTCGTTTTTGATGATTATTACGACCACGCAATTGCAGAAAAAGGGCTTGGTTGGATCCATGGTGAAAAACTTTTTCGGCCTCTTTGGCAATAAACCCCCAGCGGATGATTCCTCCACAGAATCTTGTTACTGCAGTGAGTATGTTTTTTTTTCTGGATCCAAAAGCACGTAAATGTATGAATTCTACTTTATTTTGTTACGTGAGAAAATCAGATGCTCCTGCATTTGAAGGTTTACCATTATCAGAACGAAAGCTTTATCGAGCTGAATTGTGTCGGTGTTGACTCTTTAGACATTTTTTCCTTTCGAAGTTTTATTTTTTCTCATCACGGTGATAATTTTGCTTTCAATAATAAATTCCGTATTTTTTTAACTTCATTTTAAAAAGTATTTTGCAATTTTTTTCGTAATAAAAAATGTATGAAAGAAAAGAGAAAACATTTCTTAAATTTGGAAATCAAGGGAGATTCCTATGAAAGATTGACCCAGGCATAAAATTGAAATAAATAAAAAAAACTGATTCTTCGGGTGCTAATGAGACTTAACTGTTATTCCTATAATATTGATCATCCGTATTATTTACGATACTGAACCCTTCGAGCTTCGGTGAAACATGCATCAACGAAGCTTTTTTTTTGCATTTTTTTTTATAATCTAATTTTTACTTGATTTGATTTTGAAAATTTGTCGTTCAAGTCCCCGGCTCTAATATCTGACTCCCATAAAATGTGTTAATATGCTTAAACTTTGGTGTTTGAAATGGAAGGTTGTGGAGTGCGAAATGAAGAAAGTCGTATAGTTGGTGGACAAACGACCTTGGTCAACGAATTCCCATGGATGGTGAGATTATCGTATCTCAGTAAATTTTACTGCGGTGGAACTTTGATCAACGATCGTTATGTGCTCAGTGCTGCTCACTGCGTTAAAGGGTAATTAAAGAAATTTTTTTTTTCATGACAAGAGGAAGAACGATTAGGAACTGGAGAGAAAAAGGGAGGAAAGGAAAGTGTTTTCTTTTTTTCCAGTCTCAGTTTTTATGCCTGAGAGTTCGAACGCAGCAGAACGAATATAAATAAATTTCTATTATCTCGATTGCTTATTCCAGGCGAAAAGCTCGCCTTCCAATTTCTCCGACTCGTACATGTTTTCTTTTTTTTTTCTGGAAAAGAAAATATATATACATTGTTTTTGGTAGAAGAGAAGACTGTATAGGAAGAACTTGATAGATTTGAATCAATTATTCATAGTTCCATCGACAGACCCTTCCCATCACTTCGACCAATCTTCTTCCAATGATTTTATTCCGAACAAATAGTTTCCCCTTCGTAAATGGATTTATCAAATGATGCTATTGAGTTGCAACAGCCTCTCGGCTTCGCTCGAGTTTCTTCACAGAAATTATTTACAGAACCAAGCATAGACTGAGAGTGCAAATTTACGAAAGTATTGAGATAATTTTTATTATTAACTATCCGAGATTTAATTGAGAGTGGGAAATTACCGAGAAAATTTTTTAAACTTAGTTTTTCGAGATTTTCCCATAGAAATTGCAGTTGGAAAATGAACCATGAGGCTTTTGCATTTTTGTTTTTTTTTTCTCAATGAAAATCGACTTTATTGAGCTTTAAAAAAAAATTTGTCTGTTTATTCACGAAAATATTCAGACAACTGGATTTTCAAATATTTGAGAATTTATTGAGAGTGTGGCAAACCAAGAAAATGTCTTAAATGTGATTTTTCGAGATTTCCCCATAAGAATTGGCGCTGGAAAATCACCCATGAGGCTTCTGCATTTTAGTTTTTGTTTCCTTAATGGAAATATTCATATTATTGAGCTAATTATAAAGAGGAAAAATAATAAAATAGCCCACCGGATGAACAAATATTTTTTTCATTATTACAGTTTGTATTGATGTAGATTGATGACGAAAAAAAATGGCGATCAAGTGGGTCAGGCTGGATAATTTTTATTTATTTTTTCCTCAAAAAATGTTTATACCGCCTGCATGGATCCTGGTCCAGTAGACACGACCCAAAAAAAAAACTTGTTTTTCATCTCAATGTCGTTAAGGCTGGACGATGGTTGATTCGTCAGTTTAATTTTCAGGTTCATGTGGTTTATGATCAAAGTTACATTCGGCGAGCACGACAGATGTAACGAGAAAGTAATGCCCATGACGAGGTTCGTCGTGCGTGCGATAACCGGTGACTTCAGTTTTCTTAACTTTGACAATGACATTGCTCTGTTGAGATTGAATGATAGAGTACCAATAAGCGACGTCATCAGGCCGATCTGCTTACCAACGGTGCAAGGTAATTTCATCAAGTTCATTACATTCCCATTAAGTTATCATCGATTCTTCAAGCGCGGAACGTTATTTCTCAGTCCATCGACGAACTCGTCTCGCTATCGCTATTTATGCAAAGAATTTTCAAAAATTCATGCAAGACAATTAAGACACATTTGAAATCCCGTTTTCAAGACATTGACAATAGAAAATTGTCCTTCTTTCATTAAGTCGGGTTTCGCATCGTTAGAATGCAACGGAATTAATTACTTGATTATATTTTTCTGAAAGCCGAAACCAGAATAAGAAAAAAAAATAAGCAGGGTCGGTCTACGACAAATTTTCCAAATACAAAAATTGAATATCAAAAAAATATTGAGGCAGCTTTGAAAGTACAAAAAAATGGTAAATGGATAAAACATTTTTCGTTGCACTTCAACGATGCAGACTCCAATGTCGTCCCACCTCTATATCTAGCAAGCGAATAATTTCAAGACTGTGCGACAATTTTTTTATCTCGGTAACACAAAAAAAACATGTCAAAGTCGGTCGAAAAGAAAAATGAGAATCGCATTCCTGGGAAGTTTTTTCGAGATCGAACAACGAATTTTTTTAACTCCTCTCGGAGCAAATTTACCGAATCGAAATTTTAATTTGGCGGTGTTTGGCAAATGAAAACTCTATGCGATTCCACGCGGTAATTTCTGCAGAAATTTCCTATCAGTGTATGTGTCAAATTTACAGACAATCGAGAATTGAAAAAAAAATTGATTGTAGTCGAAAAAAATGGTCTTGTATTAACAGAGCATTGCACAAGCGCGTATGACCCGGTTGGACGTTCTCGCTTATCGTTTATTGTTACGCGACGAATTACTGCACAAAACTCATAAATTAAAGTGCACATACGGGTAGTAAAAAATTCGATCGACACGTCTTAAATATTTTTTATATATTATTTTTGACACGTGGAGATAGAGCAAGGATTGGAAAAAGAGAGAAATAGAAAAAAAAATCGAAAACGGAGTTTGGGCCATGAAAGTCGAGTCGTCGTGTTAAAAACGAAATTTTTATCTCGCGTTCTCGATTCCTAAAGTTCTTCGTGCTCCCTCAATTGCTACAGATGCCAATGAGCCTCCGTTGTTGTCTCTTTTTTCCAACTTGCAGCCGACGACTGTCATAAGAGAATGGAAAACTCATTAATCAAAGAGCGAACATGAAATACGAAGCGACGTGTATCCCGTCAAATCTGCGTGAGTTATTGCAGTAACACAGCAAGGGGGCCATGTTCCTTTCGATAATAGATTCTTTAGCCGTTTCGTACTCCCAACAGGAATGATAACAAAACAAATAAGTACTTTTAGACGTCGATTAAATTGTTTCATGTCACGAAAGCTTGACATCCTCAATTATGATGGATTAGCAATATTTACGTTGCAGAATTTTCTACAACTTTTCCATTCGAGTCTCGGCTTCCAGCACATAAATGATTCAGAAAATGAGGAATCGACAGCACTTGCAGTTCAATCATACAGTTGCAGTTGCAATTACAGTTGCAGTTGTGATTGCAGTTGCAGATGCAGTTGCTCTCAATTAAAGTATCGAAACGAGTATAACACCAATTTTTCGGTCCAATGCCAATCTCTGCCATCCACGAAAACATTTAGACAATTTGAATTTTCGAGAATTCATTCGGAGAGACATATTCACCGGAAAAATGTCTGAAATGCAGTTTTTCGAGATTTCGTCATGAAAGTTTGGACTAGAAAATTGATGATGGGCTTTTCTGCTATGTAGCCAAACCCGTATACCAAAAATTATGAGAATTTTATCCAAATTTTCTCGAAATCTTGACGCTTCATTCATTTCACGACCGTAATGACTTTCGGACGTGAAGTAAACGTACAAGTTTCATGGGATTCTAAATAAATTTCTACCTCGAAATACGTTCTATTCTTTTTTATTTATTTGTTCATTTTTCATCGATCCTGCTTTCTCTAAGCTTTGGATACATTATCACTTATGCGTAAAAAAGTAATAAAATGATACTTAAGATTAGACTTATTAATTATGTGGACATCATTATAAGATTTTCTCCTGACCGTGTTTTTTTTTTATTTTTTAAGAAAAATCATAAAAATTAGTCCAGGAAAAAGTTTTTTCATTTTTGACTCTTAAAGTTTTTGCGACAAAATCAGCAAACGAAATGTAGTTCTTGTGTTTCGATATATTCGGAGCGATTTTTTGTGCATTCTTGGTTACGGGCACGTGTTGACGGTCAGCCTCGCAAATGCCTGCGTTCGAACTTGTTCAGGAATTATTCATTAATTCACATCAGTTCCATATACTCGATATAAAATATTTTTGAGAAAAAAAAATGAGTAGAGAACTTTTTAGTGGTGAATCGGATTGAATTTCTTGCAAATACTTTGGTCGTTATTGAGAAAGATTTTGACTCTTCCTGGTTCTTGTAATCTGTTTTCCTTTCTGTATCTTTCTCGTTTGCTTTCTACCATTGGAAAATTACCGAACAAGCTCTTGTCACAGGGTTATGTCATGAAACGAAGTATACGGGTAATATAGAATGTAATGTTTTTGCAGATAACGCATACGTTGGAACGAAAGCGATTGCTTCGGGATGGGGAACACTCCACGAGGATGGTAAACCTTCGTGTATTCTTCAGGAGGTCGAGGTGCCTGTCATGAGCCTTCAGGATTGTCGAAACACGAGTTACAATCCCCGTATGATATCAGACAATATGTTGTGTGCTGGATATCCGGAAGGACAACGAGATTCCTGTCAAGTACGATATTTCTCATTATTATCGACCTTGCACGAGTCCTGCACTTGCAACATTTTAATAATCATTTTTTTTCACAACAATCGTTATTGGTCACAGAAATTCCATGATCTACGGAATCATACGGACCTAATTATAGTTGACATTGGATTTATGAATAATTTACCGAGTGAAACGAATTAAAAAGTTTGTACTATTTTCGTAAATTTTTCAAAATCACTCATTTAGTGAATTAACTTTTCTTTATTTACCTTTTCCGACAGCCTGGGATCACGAATTTGGGGTCCAGGGAACGGAATCAGAAAATCGAACTATTTTCGTGAATTTTTCAAAATTACTAATTTAGTGAATTTTATTTTTACCTATTTCGGTATCCTGAAGTTATGAATGACCCCAATTTTGAAAAAATTCATATCTCCGGTAGAATTAGACGAAAAGGGTTCCACGTGGGCTCGTTCTTTACGTTTCTTAATGCGGATCACGTGAGAATTGAGTGATTGAGAATAAATGTCGATATTCGGTGCTGAAAGTCTCTTTTTGTTTAGGGTGACAGTGGTGGACCTCTGATTGCTGAACGAGAGGACAAAAAATATGAGCAAATTGGAATAGTTTCCTGGGGAAATGGTTGCGCGCGACCAGGATATCCCGGAGTGTATACTCGAGTAACGCGTTATCTCAATTGGATCCTGGAAAACACGAAGGGTGGATGTTTCTGCGATAAATAATCGCATTATTCGTCGCAATACAACGTTGGAGCGTTTGAAATGAAGAATAAACCATATTTTATTGTGCCAATTTAATCGTGATACTCTTCTCATACGTAAACATGAACGCATGATCTTAGAAATAAAACTTTTTAAAAAAATGACGATTTTTTTTTTCGAGAGCGTTCGTTTTCAATTTCTCTCTTGACCCCTCGATCATGAAATTAAATGGAAACTCCATTTATTGTATTGTCAAAATAATAAACAAGCCTTCCAACTTTTTCCCTATAGAATAAAACCTCTCATCAAGTTTTATTGATTGCTGAGTGCATACCGGGTCGTTTTGACCCCAACAATGACCCGTCACCGATTCTTCGGCATTTGAACGAATATTTTGGCATTCAATTTTCGTTTCCTACAAAAAACAAATTTAGAAAAATTCAAAAAAATAGAAATAAACAAATTTTATTAATAAAAGTGCATGTTCGCGTAAATACAACTATTTGAAAAACGCCTCGGGTGAAATTGACCCTCCTATACATGCCCTTGTAGGAAATGTGTACTCGAAGGGCTAATATCGTTGAAAAAATTTCATCCCTGTTTATTTCGTTACATGGAATTTCAATGATAAAAAAAAAAAAAAAAACGACAACATTTTTGGGACTAGAAAATTCAGTAAAACAAAATTTATTCGTTGTTTCCTTAATAACTTCATGATATTCTGGGTATATAGACTCGGTGATAAGAGCATCGGCAAGGGAATGATTCTTTTGGATTCGCAATTTCCAGAATGATTATGACGCTGCTCGGAATCGAGTTGTGGGATTAATCAATATCCATCTTTGCTCAGTATCTCGTGAATGTTTCTACCAGTCCGTCTTGTGGCACTCACAATAATTCGGATTTATTTTTCGAGTCGAAGAGCAACGAATTTGAAAGGGAATGACAGGTCCCCTGGGAGTGGCATGACAAACCCCTCAGAAGATGAAAACCACTCTAGTGGAAAAGAAACACACTGACATAGGGCTCCATGTTAAATAGAGGGGCTTTTTACTGATAACATGGTCGAGATCAGGTCCGGAGAATCGATCACACGAGCGAACTGTTTTCAGCTAAGGGGACTGATGGGTAGATCGATGCATGGAGTGAAATTGAAATTGCTTAATCTCAATAAATGTTTGGCATCCTAGGAAATTAAAAAAAAAAAACCTTTTTTAAAATTTTAGTTTTTTCCTGAATCATAATGGAATTTTTTTCTGAGACTAATAATTCTCGAAACAATCACTTTTGACGCTCTTTCCGGATTTCATATTTTTCGATCCGACGTTTTATATTGTCTTCTACGAGCAATTATTCAAATCGAACGTACAAAAAATAATTTGAAAGTTTTTATTGGAAATTCTCATTATAAATAAAATTTCCACGACAACTTTTTTCATCGGGAATTCATGTAATTATATATTTTTCTTGTCAATTGAGTAAATAATTGCGTTCATTTTATTTCTGTTATTTTCCTCGACTTTCCAACTATTCTCTCTTTGCCTGTTCGTGGTTGTTTCTGATGAAACGCTCGGCTTTAAAACAAGCTGAGGAGCTAACGGGACTTTTTTATGGGTCATCAACAGTTCGTTAGATGTCGTGAAGGCCCAAATTCTCGAACTGGAGATATGTCAATGATTTTCCACCAAACAAAATAACGAACAGTCCTGGCCGATTTTTACGATTCAAAGCATTCAAAATATATGTATGTATATATTTTTTTTAATCAGCGATATTGAAAACCAAAAAATTCGTAAAATTGGAGAACCGAGCGAGTTTAAGCGAATTGAAATTTTGTTTCGAGATCGAATCGACTTATTTTAAAAAATTTAGACCCAAGGCTTTTTTGTTTGTCAAATTCCATGTCGAATGGCTTGTTGAATAATTAGGTACGAACAATGAAGAAAAAAAAAACGGTCCAATAAAAATTAAGTTCGTTACAAATTTAAAATTTGTTTGTCGATCCATTTATAATCAATAATTTGTAATGAATATATAATGAAGTACACTACGAAGAAAACGGAGACATGAACGCGGATGTGATGTTGCAAAGCCAGGCACATCAGCTATATTGGATTGGGATGCGGGTTATCCGATAGTCCCGCTATTCGCGAGCCCACCGACTGCCCTGTACGAATAAACCCGTAACAGTCGTTTTCGCGAACAACAACGAGACACTTCGAGTCTTAGCTCGACTTACAAGGAGTAATGTATCTTCAAGAATACGTCAAATACCTTTTATGCGCTTCCATTGTTTGTTGCTCGCTAGACCAAAAATTCACAGCTGAAGCCGAGGTATGTAATTTTTTACAACCCAAAAAAAAAGAAATACCAAATTCTCGTTCCTTTCCTCGTTTTTTTTTCAATTTATTTTCCACGTTTGATGGTCAACGATGTACGTAAAAACAAAGGTCGATATTTTGTCGTTATCTTTATTAAACAATCGCCTACCATAACCCCAATTAAGTGTGAGATAGAAATCGTATTCAAGAT